>VUQG01003348.1:14663-45076 GCA_015106755.1 Etia nguti
ACTTCTGCTGTTTTTGCCAGGGAACCCAAATACTTTTAAAAACATGTATTCTGCTTATTTTAACCTTTAAACTCTTGTGCATGTGCAGTTTTATCTGTTAACGCTCTTTGCGCCACACATTTGGAGACCATTTACATGTCGTGTAATGTAATCCATGTAGCAGTCCTAAAAAAGTGTCATTAATCACACCTCCGTGGGGTAAAATGAGCATGTACATGTTTTCAGCTCTACTTCTTAGTTTGGTGCCTTTAATTTAACTTCGTCTGACCTGGCTTTGACGCAGATGCAGGTCCAGGTTCTGTTTATTTATTTTTTATTTTTTTGTGAATCACTGAAACATGTGCATTTACTTACTTTCTTACTTGGATGAAGGGGGAAAAACCTGGCCCATGTATCATAATTGTTTCAGGCAATTTAAACTTCTAAAAGCACCTTTTTTTTTTAGAACAACACTGGGAAACGAGTGTTTTCACTACACTGAGGTTTGTGTAGGTTAAGTATGGAGAGCTGTGTGGCTGTCTTTCTTGAATGTTTTGGTTCCTGAATATGAGTTTTCTTAACAGATTACAGCCTAAATCCTTATGATCTTATCTCACTCACCATAATGCAAACCCTATGGCTGTGAGCGGTTTTCTTTAAGCTTTCTTTTTCCTCCCTTAAAAAACCCTTTCCATTGTGCAGATCAAACAATGACCTTCCCCTCTCACTGGATGGGACTGTCAACACAAAGCTATTGAGGAAATTCTTCTCTGTTCTCCATTCACTCTAACAGGAGTGAGTCTAGCCTAAATGGGCCGTTGTTCACTCGACATCACAATTAAGAGTTGTTTTTGTCTTCAAGATAAGTTCATTGGGATTTACTGAGGATCGCGAGGGTCTGAGGTTGTAGTTTTCCTCACCGTCATGCTAAAGGGATCCTCAACCACATTTCTTCAGATCTGGGGGGTGTATTTCTGCAACATGCAGTTTTGACAGATTTCCCAGTCATAAATCTGCAGATCACAAGACCATCTCCCTTAGCTTCCCTCAAACAGCCACAGAAGTCACAAAGCTTCTTTTGAAAGCAAGCTTTTCATTGCCTCTCATGAAAGCATTTAAGCTTATGTGACTATATCTACGCAGAAAGGAGACATATGATGCCAGTGCCTTTGGCTCGCCTGTGGCTGTTTCAACCGATTCAGCTCTCACATTCACGTGGCTTAAAAACACAGCAGATGTCACACCTGTGGAGAGAGCACAGAACAATAATGTGTGTGTTTCTTTCTAGGACTATAAACACTGATCTCATCGATCTGCTGTCGCTCAGCTAAGAAACTACATTAACCTTGCTGTACGCCGTCGGATTTTAGCAGTCTGATAAGTTCATTGAAGGTCACGCTATGCTGACTTAGATCTAAAAATCATAGGTAGAAGATTAACTTTCGGGCGTACAGTATTACTCACTGATTTAGGTCTAAGGCACACTCTTAGTCATACTGTTGGTCACCATGCTGTGGCCCCAACGTACAAACTAGATTTTCCTCATTTGTTGGCATCCCAATGTTTTATTTCTGTACATTTGACTTCCATCTTCCATCGTTGATATGAGTGTTTGAGAGCCTGCTTGACTTCTCGTTAGCTCGTGAAGTAAAGCAAAACGTATTACTTCTTTCTGTACCGGACGATAACCCGTGAATTGTGATGGATCGTGAGTGGGATGAGCTGCTACATCGCTGGTGTTTTGGTTTTCACAAGCGCTGGTGTCAGGTTGATCAGCACCTCATTTGATGCTCCATTCCTGGTGTTTTGTCAGTAGACTTAAGTCACAGCAGCAGTTCTGTTGTCAAAAATTTGTTTGGCTAACACTGATTGCAAGACCTTCAGAGCTGCCAGCTACGAACCTCTCTTACAGCGTGACGTAGTGACAGTCACCGTTCAGGGTGTCAAACCAAAGATGTCATCGTGATTCTTTTATATTAGCCGTCTTTCCTCTGGAACTGCCCAGAATTGCACGGTGTAAACCTGCCTTAAGCTTAATCCATTTTGCATTTACCAAAAAAATTCTACTACTGGTGTGTCTTAAGGTTTCCTGGGAAGTTTCTCAAGCTCTCTCCGGCTGCAGTGCCAACATGACTCCACTTCCTCTCACCCACTCACAGTGCCTTTGGTTCAATAGTGCTTTTTCTTTTTTCTTATTAAAGATGACAAGTGCAGGATTTCCACAAAGCTTTAGAAAGACTTTGGTTGCAGCCTTTTTCTATTTGTCTTTTAATAAAAATCTACAATCTTTTTCTAGCTATTTCATGTGAAGTAAAAATTAAGCCTCAAGCTACTGTGTAACTTAACCTCTATATGTAACCGTTTATAAGCTCCCCCTGGGCTATATAGTTAATGGGTCGTAATGTTTTAATAGGATTTTGCATGCCATGTCAGGGTAACAAAACATCATCATGTAGACGTTATCATGCCGTAAGACGTCCTGACTATATTTATTGGAGGGGCTACATTTGTCATGTATAGTTGCGTGCTGAGATTAGAGCAGCGCTCGGGTTGGATGTCTGGAGTACACACACTCTCAGCTGTGTTTTCATTTCTTAAACACTTGTCACAACCTGTTGATACTCAGAATAAATGGTGCAAGCACTGCATTTACAAAGCCTCCTTATAAAGTAGACAGCCTATAATCTGTAATGAATTGCTAGTGAATTTGACTCGGAGCATAATTTTCCCAGTGCCATTAATCAGCACATATTGACTTGAGTTTCCAGATTATTGAACTCAAAACAGCTAAAGCCGAGGAATTTCTTTATCTATCTCAGTCATCACATGCGTAATGACTCCCCTAATGAGATCACGTCCAGTTATATTAATTAACTCACTGGCTACTTTAAGTCAAGAGTGCTAATGCCAGTGTAATCAATGAGAGCCCAGTTGTTTTCTTCAGGATTTGTTCATCAGTGAAGCCTGAAAAAAACGGGGGTAATTTGATCCACATATTTTAAGTGCTCCACAAACAGCTCATATTTGTTCTGTTTCTAACTAAAAATGTGCGGTGAAGTTCGGGGAAACATCAAATTTATGGCCAAAAGAATCCAGTGCCAGCTGTTCTTAAGTTTTTATAACTAGTGATGGGAAAAAAAAAGTGTATGAACAGTGGAAACTGGGTTATGAATAAGTGGTGATGCTGCTGGCTCTCGTCCAACTTGGGAGAAAATAAATAAATCCGTAAAGCTTGTTATGAACAGCTTGATGTAGGAACTGCTTTCTTTTGGCTGTCTGCTAGTAATTGGGTAACATTACAGTTCAGCCGAGGATGGGCGGCTGATTAGTGATTAGTGTCACGCTGTCACTAGACTGAGTCTCCTGTGGTGGGCAGATGAACATTTGCCCATGCAGAGTGATAGTTTAGGTGGGTGTGTTTTGGTAAAAAACAAGGTTTGTGGATTTATTGAGCAACAGGGCCGTGAAAGAGACATTGCTGCAGAATATTTTAAATGTACTTTTTTGGTTCTTTGAGTACCACAAGGAAAAAACCCTTGAAGTTATATATCTCTACAGCTGACATCTCCAAAACTAGGCAACACAGTGAAACAGTCTTTAGAAAAATATGCAAAATGAGATTTCTAGACTCAACTGTTCCTTTAATCTGCATAAAACTGATTCTGAGAAATGACTCATAGGAGAACAAATGAACCACGCAGGTATTACTAAAGCTAATCTCTTTCTCTGTTTACTTAAGCTTTAAGAATTTGGCAAACAAGAGCACATTTTGTGTCCTTGGAAAAGTCAAAGACTTTTCTGTCGGAGGTCAGCTTTGTGACAGATTTACCCCCCCACCTTCTCGCTGCAGCTCAGATGGACATAAGCCTGTTTTCCACATGCTTGCCTCTGCAGCTGTGCATGCTCATATCTAGGTTATACAGAAGGGGTTTTCATCTTTTCCACAAGGAGAAAATATGCCATGATTACCCTGAAAAAAAGAGAGAGATAAAAAAAGATTCCAAGTATTGGTTCCACCTGGACAATCGAGCTACAGTGGCAGCATGGCAAAACATGTGGTAGCGTAATTATATAGGTATGGGTATGTGCAACTGCCAGTAGCACTGACCTTGGTGGTTTTCTTTTACATAGACAGATAGAGGCCGTCAGAGTCTCAAATGGGTCTCCAGAGAGTCACACTATGAACACAATGCACACATACACTTCAGGTTTTCAGTTTCAGATGGGAATTTTTGCTTTCCCATCATGGTTGGTTTATAAAATGCCTAAAAACAATCTTCATGTGTAGTGAAAACTATTTTATGCGGACTGTATTCATGCTGTTGAATATCAAACCCTGGATGCCCTTCTGAAAATATGTATCTGTACCTCAACTCCCACGCTGCTCTGCTAACATGATTCGGCTCACATTGGCTCAACGGACTTTGTCCGCTGGGGACAAAACTGGTCTTTCAGGAGGTACTGAAACAATGGTGTGGATCAGTGTGTGGGCTTATGCACTCATGTCTGCCAGCAAGTTGTGACGTCTGGAAAGAGTTGAGAATTTGCAGAGATTTTCACCCTTCCTTTCCCCATTTGTTTTTGGCTGCCTGTGAGCTCTGCAGTGGTTTGAAAAACCTTGAAGTCAGGTTGCAGATCAGCAGAAATAGAGAACCGGGTCAACCAGAAAAGCAGAGAAACAAGAGGAAGGCAGCTCTGTTTATGAAAGCTGTTGTGTCTGCTGCTGCTGCTGCAGCATATTTTTAAAGTTTGCCAGTCGTGATAATTAACATGAAAATGTTACGTAAAGTTAAGTGATTCCGTAATAATCTGAAGCCAGGTGCGTATTTGTGCAGCCTTACACTGAATGAGAACAAAGCTTTTGGCTTTGACTCCAGGTGTTTCTGCCCCTCTGCTGTGCTTCCTTTCACCCTCTGAGAACAGACTTTAATATTTTGAATGCAGCCAAGGTCTGACGGATAATGCAAATATTAGCACATTCCTGCAAGTTGCGGGGAGAACTATGTATCAGATAATATGTCAAAAGTGACAGTGCCAAGGACATGTGGACTCTCTTTAAAAGACACACACACATACACACACACATAGGCTACAGACTGATAAAAGACTTACTTTTTAACCATCTCTCCCTCTCAAGGACACACTGAGCACAAAGAGCTCTTTTATTCCAGGCCAAACAGTCTAATGGAGACACTGTCATGGTCCCATTTCATCAATATGCTCCTGTTGCTGGGGGAACATATGCGTCATTGATATGCCTCTCATGTAATCACATAATACTTCTGGACATGAACATGAGAGAACCAGGAAAAACCTTGAAATGGCAAAGCTAGCTAATTAAGACGATGGTGTTGAATATCCAAAAGTGACACGTTGGCTTACAGGATTTGTTTTTATGCCAGAGGCAAAAACAGCCATATAGTTTTTAATCTCAATGTTGAGGTTGAAGTAAAGGGATTAAGAAGTAGCGCTTAAAAAGAAAATAAGGAAGCAAAACTTTTAACTGACTAAGTCTGGATGTTTTGCTAAGCTAAGATTTGAAAGAAGAGGAAGCAGTCCAGTTGCTTGGAAATGCGGATATGTGTTAGTTGACATGGCTAGGCGAGACAATAGAGTGTAAATAAAGGATGGATGTGCTAGTGGCATTTTGGGTGTAGACAAAATGCCAAACTCATACGACTCGTTTTTTTAAACAGGACGTGCCCATATATAGGATAAACCTGGGGAGTTAGCTTACACCAGCCTAACTAGCTAGAAGGGTGCATTGTCGGTTCAGTAAAACAGGATGTAAGTTGGCTAGCGACAAACAGACAAAACGTATTGATCAGTGAAACTGAACAATGTGACTTTGAGTGCAACCAAAATTCAAATCAAAATCAGTGGTAACTTTATTGTCCCCAATAGGAAATTGATTTGCAGTATGTCCACTCATTAAAAAACACATCCATTGTATTAAAAAAAAGTTTTATCAAAAGCTTATGGTTTAATGTTATTGAGCATAACAATAGCAGTAGGTATAAAAGAGACTCTATGTCTCTTGGTCTTCACTGCAGGCACTATATACCTGAAGGAAGAGATGATGGTCTGAACATAACATAACAGAGGTTGCCTTCCTCAGCACCTGAACAACCCCCAAACTATCCACCAGTTCAATGGCTGCACCATTTACTACTGTTAGTGAGTTTTCAGGGTGTTGATCTTTAAAAATGGCTGATCACACCAAGAAACAAACTCATCCACAACAGGCCCATGGGAATACTCTTCACCATGAAGAAAATTTACAATGATCGTATCATCTGCATTTTGTGGATCCAGATGTGGCCGGATAGAATTAATAGATGAAGAAAAGTCAGTAAATAGGAGCTGAGCGTGGGCTTTGGTCCTATCCAGATTACGATACAGGGAATTTAAGAAACCACAGCTTCATCTTCAACGCCCCTACAAGGACTGTATGCAAATTGCAGTAGATCAATACGCTCCATCTCCTGCAGAATCTCCTTTCTGTTGAGCTTTTCAAAAGACTTCATCACTAGAGATGTTAAAGTCCAGGCCCAGGATTTTTATTAGTCTTAGTCAATTTAAATAATTTTCCACCCATGTTGGCATTTTAAACTGGGAATTACTGATTTGAGGCCTTATAAGAACCCATGATACAGTGTTACAGTAATTAAAGGACTTCACATTGGAAAACTGACTGGTAACTTGGTTACAAGTTACAATTAAAATATTATTACTGTAAAAAACAAATCAATTTTAATGGGATATATGACCCTTTTTCTTGTCAGTTGTCCGATGTGCACCGCTTCATAGGAAAAATTGGAAAAAAGATGAATAACAGTACAAACTCTTGTCTAGTCATCCAGCTCAAGGCTATTTAGCTTAATGGTTAATGCTGGTTTGCGAGATTTTTCGGTTTCCCTCTGCAGAGAGCTCGATTGAGATAGTTTGCAGGCTGGTTCAGACAGATGTGTGATCTTTAGACTGCTGCTTTATTTAGCAGTTTCATACTCTCCTTGGGCCTTATGTTTGACACCCCTGGTGTAATGCTGTGTTCCAGATACCTCAGAACTCAGTTGTTGGAGAATGTTCCAAAGAAGGCATGGGAAAACAGGATTTATTTTGATTCTTAGCAAGATAGAGGCATTCAAGTATCGCTACCAATACAGCATAATACTTATTTTATTGAGCTTAAAAATACCGCTACAGCACATTCGTGGATAGAGCCTGCTCAGTGCTCTGTGTATGGCTTATTTAGTGAGTCACGGATACAGAACAGTGCCATTAGAGAAAAGTTTTACAGTTTTACTCCTCTTGACGTTCAGTACCGCCATCTGGAGTTGTTAATTTGGGATTGCTAGGGCTGCTCTGACGTTTCAGGTTGGAAATCCGAGTTGAGGGACATTCCAGAATTTAATTCCTAATTGGAACTGGGATATTCAGAGTTCCACTTATTCAGGAATGCACTATGAACGTCAGGGTTAGTCAAGTCAGCTTTGTTTTGCGTTACGTTGCTTAATGACAAATTTGCCTCATTTTCATTATCAGACTTCCTCCATCCTCACATATTCAAGTTCCTCCTTACAAACCCTTTAGAAAGAAACATCTGAAAAAGCAAGACGGGGACTTGTGGATGAAAAGAGTGGACACGGAGGGGAAAAGATGAGAAAGAAGAATTGTGTTTTTACAACAACAGGACAGCAACCTCAGGCTAAAGTGTGCCTTTTTGTGTCCTGCCTCCAAACGCCTCCAAACCCCAAAGATTTTAACACCATGCGATGTCAAGTGTTTTGTCAGTTGTTGACCGTTAGCTTGCCCTTGGCTCTGACATCTCCAGAGAAAAGTTGTATTGAATGTGGTTGAATGCACTTTAAAGGTACTCTAGAGCTTTCTTAGAAGTGGTTGTTTACAGCCAGTAATTTTGTGTAGAGAGATGGTATCAGACCTCAGGAAGTCAGTTGGCTAACGCCTTGGTGTTTACACTGCAAAGTCCATCTTGGGCCTCTGTGACCCATTTCTGTGATTGTAGCTTTCTCAGTACAAAAAAATAAATAAAAATATGAAAACAATAAATTTACACAGATAAAAATTTATTCTAAGTTAGCTACATTAGGTAATGATGTTACTTAAAAGAAATTATTTCTGCGCTTCTTTAAGGTGGTACAGATCAAATCAGAGAGAAGAGAGTGGAGTGAATATCATCTCCAAACTCACCATATTTTAATCAGGTATAAATCATATTTACACAACTGCCAGTGTCTCTGGATTCATGTATCCTATTTGAACTCAGTCAAAATTTTGAGTAAGATGAAAGATTTTATTTCTCAAGTTCTCTGAATGTTTTTCTCAACGTCCCTTTTTTTCCTGTCAAGCATGATTTGTTATGTTTTTGTCATTGTTTAGTCCATCGTGAATCAGTCTAGATAGTTACACGCGTATTAGGATAGTCCTCAATGCCAGACATGTGATTTGTAGAAATCATTTGAGTATTTCTCTAATTTTAGATTGATTGATGACTCTGTCTCGCTCCGAGGCATGTGAGTGGATGCTTATGTTGAATCTTACGTAGCTATCTGGATGACAGGAAATAGATGCAACTTTCTACATTTTCCCTCCTATTTTGGTACTAATGTTCTGTATTTAAGTTCACTTTGAGCTCTGTGGTTTTTGTGGTTCACAGAGGAGCAGCAGCACTGGCGGAATTGTATACAGGACAAGGCAAAATCGTTCTTTGTGTTGGATGAAAATAATGATGCATGCCTCGTCCTTCTAGCCCAGTCCACAGTCCACAGGAAATAGCTGACAGCAGGAATGCTCCCTCTCTCTTCTCATCTGTCTCTATAGGAATCAGCTCCACTACTGGTTGGCTGGCTTCTTCATACAACAGCTTCCTGTAAACAAGTCATCCTGCCAAGCACCCTCCTATCCTCCAACTCTGATCTCTAGGGATCTCCATTTGACCTCCTCATACACCAGAACAATTGCTTTGAGCCTTTTTGAAAGGTTCAGTGCTGCATTTTCAGGGGCACTGGCCCTCAGTTTGAAGGGAGGCTTTAACTAACTGCTAATTTGACAAACTTGAGTAAATTTTTTAGGAAGAACGACTTAATGGTTTCAGTGCTACATCAGCTTTTCATAGTGTTATAAAGAGAGGGTTGTTTAGCTTGAAAACAATTAAAACCTCAATAGTATTTTCACTGCTATGTTCTTTTCACTTATTTTAGACGTGAAAGTTGGTAAATATGTTTGTCTGATACCAGACATACTGCTTGAGTATGAGCCATTGATTACAATTAGGCAAAGGATAAAAAGCATAAGGGAAGATTAGGATCTGGGTTAAAATAGTAGACCCTGAATGTCTGTTGTGTACTGTAGGTAATCCATAGCCCGTAAGACTATTGCAGTGGCCTTGGTTGGAATCTGCCCTGGCCTACTTGCCGTTTGGCTCCTCTGCTCTCTCTCACAGCTTTCCTGTCCTAGCATAATAATAACTAAAGAGCCCCACTCCTTCCCCAAAACAGACCTATAGTATTATCTGTACAATATGGTGAGTAAGCAATTAGCACTTATTTTGCTAAGAGGGTTTGCCTAGCCACCTATCCACCCTGACCTCCACCCTATGCAAATTTATGTGCATCTCATTTCCTCCTTTGTTCCTCTGGTAATCAATATGGCCAAAAGCAAGTACTGTCACAGTGAAATAACTGTTGCTCATACTAAGCTGCTTGCGCCAAAGATGGGGTTCAAATATGAGTTTAAGCGTTATGAGAGTCTTTAAATATTAACTTTGTTTTAGAAAAATCTGTATTCTTTACAAGTCTAGAAATAAGTAAGCTAAATTAGTTTTCTGGACTTCGCTTGAACTCACCCTTTAATGTTAGTATCACCACAGTAGCACATGTGGATATATGTATATATATAAATATATATATATGATTCATAATGTTTATAAAGAGCTTGCAGAATAGAAGTTTAGCTTTTTCTTTGGCAGCTCTGTATACCCGTATGCTTTGATCCCGAAAGGCAAATTTTCTATGCGTAAAAAACCCCACAGCTGTGCCAGGAGCTCCGGGGTTTCTCCAGCACAATATTGTCCTCATACTCTGTCAGTTATGCCACTTACGTTCAGTTTATTGAAAGTCATCTGCAGTGTTTACACTGGAGATTCAAGATGGCAGATGGGGTGAAATGGAAAACTCTGTAGGATTTCTTTATTAGCCCGAGCTGTGAAAAGTTGTCAGATGCAATAGCAGTAAAGCTACTATTGATGGGGGATAATAGTAACAGCTGCTGTTTCAAAACCTTGCATTGACACATTGATACTACAGTTATATAGACTCATAACCACAACAGATGAAAGAACTGCTATGTTGTATAACCTGTTTATTCATTTATTTTTGGCTGCACATGTCCATGAGAGGTGCTGTATCAGTAGAGTTAGGTAGTGTGTCCTTCTATTAGCTTTGTATTTTGTTACGTGGCTCCTTAGTGTAGTGGTTAATATGCTCACTTAGCAATTGAAAGATCTCTGGCTGGCTTGAGACTGGGAGGGGACACAAGTCCCTGGGAGGGTTGCAGCAGGACCAGTACCCAGTAAGAAAATTTGCAAAGACATCTGGTGTGGCGACTGATTGTGAATAAGAAAACAACTAAAATAAGCTTTTTAGGTCTTTGATTCTATATCCTGAAAATACTCACGACAAATACAAACAATATTGAAATGGTTTAATATACCGTATAAAACCCATGTTTAAATGTTTGATATCCCTGTGTTTTTCCATTAGGTGAGCGGGTGGTTTGCAGAAGAACATGACTGCCAACAAGAGTTCAAAGGCTGCACCTCGTGCAGCAGGAGGTAAAGCTCCTCGGGACGTCCCTGACAGGTCAGTGACATGTTGGACAGGGTTGTGGGCTTGGGTATGTGCATTTCAGGGAGCTTTGAGTGGTTTCAAAGTGACCGACTGACTCGACTTGAAAGACAAACAAATCCACTACGCAACTTTATCCGTATTTTTAATCAATGATCAGTCTGTGGCAGACTGTCACTGTTATTTCACTCATGGAAAAAAAACAACTAATGATTGTCAATCATGATAAGGCTCCCAAAGCTTTTGCAAGTATGATCCTGTTTCCTGGACAAGTGCCCCATTCAGCTCTGAACTGAATACTGAGCTGAAACGTGTATCAGCGTGTCGGGAAGTGACAGTGACCTACCGCGAGAAAAGAAATTTACAAATGCTTTGTAAAATATAATTCTTTATGATCCTGTTAAATTTGTCACCGGTTTTCATTCGCATTTCCTGTCACATTAAATAAAATGTGTCATATTTCAGATGTTGATAGATTGAAATTTATAGAATTCAAATATTTTTAGTATTGCAGCAAATAAATGGTTGCACATGCATACTTTTAACAAAGCTAATAAATAATAAATCAGGTTTATTATCTCCTGATTTGCTGCATTCTTCTTTTTCTTCATGTGCTGAAGAGACTGAAGAAATAATATTTTATTAATGCCTTTAAAAATTCCAAAGCAGTAATACAAGTGACAAAAAACCACCACACGTGGCCTTTGAGTAAATGTACAAAAAAACTGTCATGTTGTCATAAAGTCATGAATTTATATAATACTGCGGTCTAAATTTAAACATTAGAAAAAGAAATCAATTTTTAAGGTATCTTGACATCCCAAAATTGGACATATTTGAAGAATGACCCTTTTGTCTTTGTTGAAGCTGTTACACGACTCTGCCATAGCTGATTTTAAACAGCCGTTTTTTTTAAGCCGTGGTTTCTATGATTCTAATATAGTTAATGATTCCCAGGAATGTTTCTGATTTCTATTCCTTTTCTCATTTTTCATTCTGATGAAGCAGGACACACAGAAGACAGCATTTCCTACACCACAAAAAAATAACATAACCTAATGGAGCTGATTTCTGTAGCTGCTCATGTAAATCGGGCCTAATGTAAATGGCAAACCACATAAAGCATCATTTGTAGTACTGCATCGAATCCCCGGTGTAGTGTGTGACGTTGCTTATATTTATACTTGTATGCTCGTGTGGCTGCATCTTTAATTCATGAGTGAAACTAAGTATGTCTTGAACAACAGAGAGGAGAACATTTGCAGACTTTTGAGTGTGAACACAAATTAAAATGAGAGAAATATCGTATGTCTGTACTGGTAAGTTAAATACATTCACAACAGAGGGATTATTCTTGTGCTAATCTAATATACTGAATGTTTATTACTATCAGACAAGAAATCTGTGAGGGTAAAAGTCTCCGTGGGTGCTCAGGATTTAAATCAGTGTCATAAATCTAGTATAACTAATTTGAGGTATTACCGTGTACACACTGTTCTCCATAGTAAACATTCACAACTAGTGATTGTAAGTAAAACACTGATCGCAGTAGCACAAAGCTTTCTCACCATCCCGCTTGCACCCCATTTGTCCATTTAACCTGCATCTCTTTTAATAAAAGTATTTGTTATTATTGGCAGCTGGTGGTCCTCAGGGATTCGTCTTACACAAGACTCTTTAAGATCATATTTAAAGCTCGTGAGATGCACTGCAGCCAGATGTTTTAACAGATGGAGAAGATTTACGTGCTATACAATGGATTCTCACCGACGTATGAAATTAACCAAGGATAAGTTTCTAGGACAAATTATGCTTGTGCTTAACTGTGAAGCCCCAGGAGGTGAGCATTGTAATATGCAACAGCACATGGGCAAAGTCTCGATTAAAATGAATTGAAATTTGAAACTTGTCCAAATACAGGATCTTTGTCTGATGTTGTACTTGTTGTATGTTGTTGTACTTCAAGACTGCAGTGAAGACTACTACATTGTTTTTATTAATACACATTACTTAGGTGTTACGCACCGATAATTGACAGGGATCTGGTAAAGTCCGCACATGGGGAGCTATAAGTTTAGGGAGCAGGCTGCATTCTCCATCCTGGTCAGTAACGGGAAGTGGCTTGTGGTTGGCATGCCCTGGAAGCCTGAGTGAGAGCCAGAGGCCAGGTTGTGACTGGCATTCAGCTCTTTGTAGAGTACTGTATGTGTGGCCAGTGCATCTGAAGCTAACTAAACTGGGCTTATTTTTACAACTCTTAAAGCACCCAAAGCCTTGAATAGATAAAAATCAGATGGAAAAGATGAAGCTCAGCACAACCTTTTGTCTATTTAATTGAGAGGTCTTCAAAGTCAGACTACAGTTCAGTCAGTTTTCTAATATTATTCTTATACTCGTATTATTTTATGTTTACAACTGAACTAATATGAAGCTGTCAACTGGCGTGTGAAGACAGGAAGTTTTCACAGGATTCTGTGCAGTCCTGTAAAAGCTAAGTACACCTTTACTGCTTCGATAGGAATGAAGAGAGTAAATAACAACCATGTGCTGATAATCAAATGCACTTGAAAAACTGATCATCAGCAAGTGTGAACACCGTTATAAAAGCAGATGTTTCTGCAGCCTCCTGGTCTGGAGCGTTTGGGTGTGTGTTAATACAATACCACAATTTCTGGAACAATGTGCTTTGATCAGAAAAGACCAAAGTAGAGATGTTTAGCTATAACACACAGCACAACACGGTGGGGGATTGGTGATGATTTTGGCTGGTTCAGCAGCGACAGGACCTGGGCACCTTGCAGTCACTGATTCGTCCATGAACTCCTGTGCATACCAAAGTATTCTAGAGTTAAATGTGAAGCCATCTGTTGGACAGCTAAAGCTTGGCCCAAATTGAGTCATGCAACTGCACAATGATCCCAAACACAGCAGCAAATCGACAACAGAATGGCTGAAAAAGAATAAAATCAAGTGTTACAATGACCCGGTCAAAGTCCAGACCTCAGCCTGATTCAAATGCTGTGGGACCTTAAGAGAGCTGGGCATGCGATGCGCACATGATTAATAGTGGGTCAAAAAGCACCTCCTGGGACAACCCTCACTAGGGTTTAAATACCTGGGACTCTCCACTTTTTCGTGTTGGAACTGAAAAAACCTCTTGGGTGAGGGGTGAAACATTGTAAAGAATGGGGCAAAAATACTCCTCACAATGATGAGAGACTACAGTTTCTACAAGCTACTGAATTATTGCGTGTACTTAAGTTTTCACAGACCTGTATAGGGTCTTCACATGGCCATCAGTTTGTAATATAAGGGTGTACAAATCAAGTCAAGGAAACACATGAAAGATACAATGAAGACCAAAACTAATGAATATACAACAAAGGAACAGCCACCATTTAAAAAAATAAATAAAAATAAAGCAGTGACCCTACATCAAGGCCAGAAATGATTAAGAAACAAACAAATCAAATTATATATTTATTAAACACCCAATTAATTAATTACAAGACAAAATTGTAAGCCCCCAAGTTCTGAGTTTTAAGCCAGTATGCAATCGTGCCATTAAACGTCAGTTCAGACATGTCAGAGTGAAGCCACAGCAGTCTGTGCACTTTGTGTATATGAATGAAATTTTGCTGTGTCCTCTTCATGATGTTCTGAAAGCCCAGCATGAAGCCAGTGTGTTTTCTCCCAGATCATCTTGTTATTGCTTGTTTACTGTCACATTGTGGAATCATTGTTAGGCATGGAAACACAGTGCTAATCCTTCCCAAAGTAAAACCCCAGGCAGAAAATTAATAGTGTAATGATTAACTCAATAAACTGCACTGCTAGTGGTATTAGGATTGCATTGTTGAGTGTTTGGTCTGGTTGCTACTAAAACATTCCAGTTGATATTTAGCTTCAGAGATGCTGTTCCCTCGCTAGGTTCCTGTGGCAGAAGTAGTCCTTGGCAGAATTTATGTGTGAGTTTTGCCAGGAAAGCAGTAGGAATTTAATTTCCCAGACAAGTTCTTTTCAACAACTCCCCACTGAAACACCGCAACACATGCTGACTGCTGATTAACATCAGTGCTTTAAAAGGATTGTATTCATGAAACCATAGGGTGTATTTGGCTTTTTTTTTGGTTTGGGAAATAGGTGCAGACATAATAGGTGCACAAATGTGCAAGCATACATGGAAATACAGTATATGTGACAAAAACAGAGGTTTTATGTTTCCAAAAATCTTGAAAGTCAGTGCATTTTTACCACCTTTATACTTCAACATAGCCAGACCTTTTTTAGGCAAGGTTTCTGGTAATTTCTTTTAGTTGTCTTCAGGAATAGTTCTCCAGGCTTCTTGAAGGACATTCAAAGCTCTTCTTTGTATGTTGGCTGCCTTTTTTTCTGTTCTCTGTCAAGATGACCCCACATTGCTTCAATAATGTAGAGGTCCAGGCTCTGGGGAGGTCAATTAATCCAGGTATTCTTATACTACACCGGCAGTGGGTTTGGGTTCATTGTCATGCTGAAAAATTGATCATTTGCCAATCCGATGCTTCCATTTGGTGGCTCAAAATCTGATGGTACTTTTTTGCGTTCATTATTCCATCAATGTTGACAAGATCCCCAACCACCACAAATTTGGATTCATCACTCTGTAAGACCTGTTGCCTCTTGTTTTCGGTCCAGTTCTTGTGTAATTTGGCATACCTCAGCCGTTTCTTGCTGTTTCCCTTCATTAAGAATGGCTTTAATTGATGGCCGTCCCTCCACTGAGACCATTTCTGATGAGGCTTTACTGAATAGTAGATGAATCAACTGAAGGGCCAGATGTATCGCTCAGGTCCTGTGTCAGGCCTTTGGTGGATTTTTTCTTTACTTCTTCAGCACGTGACTTTGAGATACTGTTCATCTGTTTTTTTTTAGGACTGCTACTTCTTTTGTCCTCCAGTTGCCTGGTTTCCTCAATTATTTTTAGGGAAATACACAGCTTGCTGAGCCAAGTTTGTGGCTAAAATCTCTCTGGGAATCCCCATGTTGGTGTAAAAATACTATTTTATATTTGTCACACTGTAATTGTTGGTATTTTTTGTTGACTCAACTAAAGAAATGGGAACAAATGATATGTTTTTGTGACAGGCTGCTAGTAACAATGTACCTAAAGACAGAATTTAAAATTGGTTCTTTGATAAGTTGTCTGTTAGGTGTAGTCACAACATTCCTTGAGTTAGGTGTGTTCTTTATGCTTGAATGATTCACAGGTCAGTGTTAAGTAGCTTAACAAAATAGAAGCATTCGTCTGAAAGTTTTCAGGTACAAGGACTGGAAAAAAGTAACCAATGTCCACAGAAAAAATTAAAAAGACCTCAAGAAAACCTGGAGGACTATCACTCAGACTACTTTAAAAGTTTCTAGAAGGTCTGGATCATTGGAAACAAAATATGAGGCAATGAGGGGTGGCTCAAGACTTTTGCACAGCACCAAAAAAAGTAAAACTGCGCCATGTCATGTTATAGCCCCGTTATATTTATCCTTTAATAAAAATCTAAAAATTTGATCCCTTCAGTATTGTAGCAGTTGTCCCCCACAGTTTAGAAAATGGAATAAAAGGACAGTATTTTTGAGAGAAAGTTAACATTCTTTTTAAACATTGCAGTCTTCATAAGATGACACTATCCATAAACCTCACTTTGTTTTTGCATTACTACTGCAGTTTTTTTTGAAACCTCCTAATATAGGTAGTTTTCCGTATCATCAGAAGGCATAGCATACATACATTTTCACTGCTATGCAGATGACACCAGCCTTTATCTATCCATGAAGCCAGATAATACACACCAATTGCAGGAACTGCAGGAATGTCTTAAAGAAATAAGGATCTGGATGAATTTTCTGCTTCTTAATTCAGATAAAACTGAGGTTATTGTACTGAAAATCTTAGAAATATGGTATCTAACCAGATACTTACTCTGGATGGCATTACCTTGGCCCCCAGTAACACTGTGAGGAACCTTGGAGTCATTTATGACCAGGATATGTCCTTCAGTGCACATATTAAACAAATATGTAGGACTGCTTTCTTCCATTTGCGCAATACCTTTATAAATTAGAAATATCCTGTCTCAGACTGATGCTGAAAAACTAGTTCATGTATTTATTACTGGACTACTGTAATTCGTTTTTATCAGGATGTCCTAAAACTTCCTGAAAAGCCTTCAGTTAATCCAAAATGCTGCAGCAAGAGTACTGACAGGGACTAGAAAGAGAGAGCATATTTCTCCTGTAATGGCTTCCCTTCATTGGCTCCCAGTTAAATCCAGAAGTGAACTGAAAATCCTGCTCCTTACATACAAGGTCTTGAATAATCAGGCCCCATCTTATCTTAATGACCTTATAGTACCATATCACCCCATTAGAGCACTTTGCTCTCGTACTGCAGACTTACTTGTTGTTCCTAGAGTATTTAAAAGTAGAATGGGAGGGAGAGACTTCAGTTTTCAGGCCCCTCTTCTGTGGAACCAGCTTCCAGTTTGCATTCAGGAGACAGACACTATCTCTACTTTTAAGATTAGGCTTAAAACTTTCCTTTTTGCTGAATATAGTTAGGCCTGGATCAGGTGACCTTGAATCCTCCCTTAGTTATGCTGCAATAGGTGTAGTGCTGCTGATGGATTCCCATTATGCATGAAGTATTTCTTCTTCATTCACTGTTCCCACCCAGTATGCATTAATAAACCTCTCTGCATTGAATCATACTTGTTATTAATCTCTGTCTCTCTTCCACAGCATGTCTTTTATCCTGTCTTCCTTCTCTCACCCCAACCGGTCGTGGCAGATGGCCGCCCCTCCCTGAGCCTGGTTCTGCTGGAGGTTTCTTCCTGTTAAAAGGGGGTTTATCCTTCCCACTGTCGCCAATGTGCTTGCGCATAGGGGGTCGTATGATTGTTTGGTTTTTCTCTGTATGTATTATCACAGGGTCTACAGGGTCTGTTGTTGTGATTTGGCACTGTAAATAAAATGGAACTGAATTCAGTTAAATTGAATAGGGGCTGATTGTGCTCATATATTAAAACATGAGAACGACTGTAAATTGTGAAGGACCAGATGTCAGTGGGATCCTGCTTTTTAAGAACTAGAGAATCATATTTGGTCATATTTGCTTTGTCTCCACTGATATTTCAGCCTTATGATGAAAATAGTGTTAGTGTTATTAATCATTCAGTTTACTCTAGAGTAACTCTGGAAACTACCATTAAAACTCTGCAGATGTGAGGTCATGTCTTCATTTCTCATACAGTACACCTTCAAAGCAAGTAAGACGAGATGCATCCTTCATGGCTTCAAAAACCAGGCCCCCAGCTTTTGTATAAGTTTCTCCACCCTGGAGCAGGAAGAGTGAAACCAGGGATGGGCAGATAGGCGTGAAGCCGGATCTGTCCCAACCTGCATTGTTGGATCATAGTCCACAGCCCTCAGCTTCCTCCTCCCATAGCTCTTGTTATTCTAACCATGGCTATGACATCAGATCTTCCCAACACTTCACTTTCACAAGAGTTAGTCACCTTCCAGCTCATTACAAAGCTCCTGATGTGCTATGAGTGGTAGGTTAACCTGAAGTTAAGTGGAAAATTTGGCACTCTGTGGAAATCTTAAAGCGGGTGAGCACCGTGAGAAAAGGTGTGTGTGTGTGATAGTGTGTGTGAGGTAAACGGTTGCAGAGTCTGCAGTGAATGTGAGACCACAGTAGCACCTAGTACCACTTAGCTGCAGGGATCAGCAAAGGCTTTGTGCACCAGAGAGGAGCAGTGAGACTTTCACAGGTAAGATAAATCTCGCCTGGCATGCTCCTTTCTGCGTGAGGTCCACACTGATTCTCCTCAAGTTGTTTTGATTATGTGGAAAAATCCGCAGTGGCGTTTTAATGTAGTCTGTATTTCCTTTGGCCTTTATTTGAATCCCGCGCTGCCAGAGACAGAATACTTTCCTGTGGTTATTCTAAATACGTGGCTCAGGTTTTCATGCTGTCTTTGATCTCGGAAATGATTTCAAATCTTTCAGCTGATTCTTTACAGTTTTCTCCCATCTGTTCCACATTTGCACGCGGACTTGTTGGCACCTTTTATGACACTGGTTTGTTGCTATCTGTCAGGCTGAAATATTTTTTAAATTTAAATTTTCTTCACACCTCTCTCTGCCTTGTTTCAGGTGCCAGTCAACATCACCGTGTCCTGCTCTCTCTGCCAGCCAGCGGCAGAGCCAGCAGCTGCTCCTCAGCGACAGTGAGAACTCTGGCAAACAGAGCAGGTACGTCAGAACTGACGGCAGGTTTCTGCTACGTGGTGGATGGAATAACAAGACAGCTAGCCTGTGCAGCGGTGCATCTCTCACAAGTGAGCCTGACTGCCAGGGGCGTCTAACCAAGTCAAAGAGCATCAGCTGCCTGGAGAACAGGCTTTCCATCTACAAGCCTCCAGCTCAAACCAAGTCCTGTCAGGAAAGTCAGGGCGCCCAGGAGCAGAAGGAGAAACAAGGGGATCTCGCTCCAGGAGATGGACTTAATGGTAGGACACTGAGCTGGAGCACGCTCTCACTGGGACCTTCCTCTTACCAAGGCCACAAGCGCGCCCTCTCTCTCACCTCTTCAGCAACAGGTGTCCCCCCTGCCACAATCCGCAAGAAGATCTCAGAATGGGAGTGCAGAAGGGTGTCTCTGCCTAGGATGAGCTTGTGTCTGGACAAAAGAGGAGGGGAGCGCGTAGGGAGTAGTGAGGGCTGCCCGAGCCTGCTGTCTTCTCCCTGCAGCGAGAAGACTTTTGACTTTAAGGGGGCTCGCAGGATGAGCACGGCATTCTCCGAATGCTCCTTCACAGAAACGGAGGAGGAGGAAGGATTTCCAGACAAAAACGGACGTTTCCAGAAAAGAATCGTCAAGACAGACTCTACAGGAACGTTCGTGCGTTCCCTGTCTACTCGCAAAGAGACCTCAGCGGTCCTCAACAGGATACAAAAGATCGAGCAAGCCCTGAAGGAGAATCCCAGCCCGCCCCCTCCACGTTACCTGAGTAACTGCTATGCGCTGGATAAGACGAGACAAAAGTCCTTTGTGATAGGGGACGACCTGGACAGCACATGTACCAGTAAGCGCAGCAGCATTTGTTCAGTGAACACTGAACCGGATACTGCTTTGGTGCCCGACAAGCTCTCTAAACTCAGACAAAGGTTTAGTGTGAGCTCAGCCAGGTCTGAGAGCCCAGAACCACCGAGCCAAAAGAACTCTGTTAGCACACCAGTCAACCCCTTACCTAAACCCAAACGCACTTTTGAATACGACGCCAATCGAGACCAGAAGGGCGCATCGTCGACCAATGGACTACCTCCAGACAGAGCCTCCGAGTCTCCGCCGCCGCTGCCCTCAACCCCTGCGCCCAGCACAACACGAACGGCAAAGACCGAAGGAAGCGCCCCCATTAGAATCCAGGACAGGTGAGGCAAAAAAAACAAATGCCTGCTTTTGTGTCTGTAATCACATAAGTATAAGCACATGAACCTTGTGATGGCCAGGTATTACATTACCACACAATATGATGCTTTAATATTACAGTCTGGAGTTTTCAATGAACAGGATGAACCACTTTAAAACAGGAAGTTTTTGAAGGGCTAGGGAGAAAGTATGAAACCTGGCATGCACTTGCGGTGTAGTAAATACTTAATATTTTGTGGATCTTGCATATTCCAACTACATGTATACCACACGTAACATCCCCAAAAATATTTTTAAAAAGCCTCTTGGAGCTATACAGGTAGTTTACAGGTTTTGAATTAACTGCACATTTACCATTCCCAGTCTTTGTACATTAATAAACTCCAGCAAAATTGACAGTTTGAATGACAAACGTCAGTGTTAAACAGCACGTATGTTATAATTTGGCATTGGACCTAGTTTCTGGCTTCATCTCCCGTAAGAGGATCACTCATCAAACATGCTTGACTGCCTTGTGAGAAATTAGGCTCGTTTATTATGGCTAATTGCTTTGCTGATGATGAAGCTCAGTAGGCTTCTCATCAGTGTGTCCGTTTGCAAGGTTAGTGCACGTCCCGAGTTTGTTTTAGCTCTTGAATCAGATGTTAAGGTTGCCGCTGAAAAATAATACTTTGACAGAGGAGTTGAAATGCCAGATACTATCCAGAAATTTATGCAGGCCCATAAAAAAGGCAATCAGAGTCTACACCTATAACTCTTTCATAACTCTCTTTATCAGAAGTCCTCAGTTGTTTTTTGTGAGGGTGGGGCCTCTCCAGACCATCCCCGTGTGTGAAATGGGCATGAAATCCTTAAACATTCATCCCTGTGACTCTGTGTTTAACATTCCTGTGGCTCTAGCAATTTCAGACCGAGCTTATAGCCACAAGCTGTCGATGGCGCGACTTGACCGTACTGTAGATCCCTGCGCCAATGTAGCTCCGCTAACAGTTTGTGCAGTGCCTCGACATGTGGCATGTGCTTTACACTGTGCAGAGAACACGCAGGAATAGTAAGATATCTGCATGTTTACTTTGGACTTATCTAGAATTTTTCGGTGATCGGGGCATGATCCTTTTATTTGAACATTAATTCTTCTGATTTAAGGTTTTTTTTAAAGGACAAACGCTGACTTTAATGCGCTTATCAGCACTAGGAGTGTTTTAACCACCTGTTTCTGTTCTTCCAGATGACAAGTAGTGCATTTTAGAAGTAGGGCCAGCTGTCTGGATTATATTTTAATACGACCTGCACTTTTTCTGTCCTCTATCACGTGTTGACATGCTCTGAGTAAGACACTGGTTTGTGTTGACTTGTCCTTGTAATTTTGCCTCAGCACCTTGGTCTGTTTCAAATTGTTAATCTTCTTCTAGAGAGTCATGTGAGTCGGAGGATGCTGCCAGCTTGCCGTCTTCATATCCGTCCTCGCCCACGGAGAATGGCGCACTGACCACAGACGCACGGAGCCGACCCAATTCCAAAAGCACTTTAGAGGAGAATGCCTATGAGGACATAGTAGGTAAGCACACTGGCTCAGTACACTGTAAACAAGACAGGATGTAAACATTAACTGATCTTCAGATCGTTGATCTGTAACTTGTATTACTGTAGAAGTCACCTTTCAAAGTAAAACATACAACATTTTTCTGGTTCTTGCGTCTTGAATTTGCATTTATTTTTCATGTTTTCTATTCTTCTGTGATAGTAAACTGAATATTTTTGTATTTTGGACTTCTGTTGTGACAACAGAGCGCAATTTATA
Source organism: Etia nguti (assembly GCA_015106755.1). Classification (NCBI taxonomy): domain Eukaryota; kingdom Metazoa; phylum Chordata; class Actinopteri; order Cichliformes; family Cichlidae; genus Etia; species Etia nguti. The sequence goes on from VUQG01003348.1 coordinate 36,778, forward strand.
TGCAATCTTGGGCTTTAGAGAAGTTGTTGATAGTAATTTTTTACAACAGGTGTCCAATATGTAACACTGGTTACATATGAAATATGAAGGAAATACACAGTTGTTGCAAGAGAGGCGATGACAACATTTTTAAGTAATGTGACAGCTGAGGCATTAATTATAATCTTCAAATTGGTTTTCTCCAAACATATAATGATACGGGTACTATAAATGAAATTAAAGGCAAGAACACCCAAATCATGTGAAAAAGCTTTAGTTCCACAGGTTACACTTGTTGGCCACTTTATTAGGTACACCTGTTTAACTGCTCATTTACACGAATATCTAATCAGCCAATCATGTGGGAGCAACTCGATGCATTTAGATCTGTAGACATAGTCATGACAATCTGCTCAAGTTCAAATTGAGCATCAGAATGGAGATGGAAGGTGATTTAAGTGGCTCTGAATGTGGCACGGTTGTTGGTGCCAGACGGGCTTTTCTGAGTTTTTGACAAACTGCTGACCTACTGGGATTTTCCCACACAACCATCTCTATGGTTTACAAAGAGTGGTCCGAAAAAGACAAAAATATCCAGTGAGCAGCAGTTCTCTGTGTGAAAAGGCCTTCTTGATGCCAAAAATCAGAGATTTTTATCCAGACTGTTTCAATTTGACAGAAGCTAACAGAAATACATATATAACAGCATCTCTGAATACACACAATGAACCTTGAAGTAGATGGGCTACAGCAGCAGAAGACCAGGCTGGGAACCACTCCTGTCAGCTAATAACAGGAAACTAAGGATACAGTTGGCACAGGCTCACTAAAATTGGGCAATAGAAGAGTGGAAAAATGGTTCCTGGTATGATGATCCTTAATTTCTGCTGCAGCATTCAGATGTTAGGCTCAAAATTTGGCATAAACAACATGAAAGCATGGATCCACCCTGCCTTGGATCAACAGTTCAGGCTGCTTCTGGTGATGTAATGGTGTGGGGGATATTTTCTTGGCACAGTTTGGACCTCTTAGTATCAACAGAGCAACACAGTCTGCTGGAGTATTGTTGCTGACCATGGTTGCTTTCAGCAGGATAACTCACCATGTCACAAAACTCAGATCCCCTCAATCTGGTTTTTTGAATGTGAAAATGAGTTCACCGTACTCAAATGCCCCTCACACTCACTAGATCTCAATCCAAAAGAGCACCTTTGGGATGGGGTGGAATGGGAGATTCATGTGTAGCCAACAAATTTGCAGCAAATGTGTGATGCTGTCATGTGAATATGGAATAAAATCTTAGAGGAATGTTTCCAGCACCTTGTTGACTCTATCACATTAAGAATTCAGGCAGGTCTGAAGGTGAAAGAGGCTCCAAACTCGTACTGGCAAGGTGTACCTAATAAAGTGGGTGTTGAATATATATCATTAGTCTGATTGTAACAGAAGCCTTGGCAGACAAAGTCGGATGTTTTAGTGACTCTTAAAGTTGTAATAAGATTTCGTGGTGGCCCCTCCCCTGCTTTTGCTTCATGTAGAAATGTGTGGGGTGTAGAAAAAAAATCCCACTGTGGGAGCAGTCAGTGAGCACTGAGCCTGAAAATAAGATTAATGGATAACATGTGGCTGCATGGGTTGGATTTTATTGAAGAGATTGACTGGTTATCTGCATTTTTACACTGTTATCCAGCATCAGCAGGGCGAAGATGAGCAATGGAAACTCCCACAGTGAAACGCTTTTATTCATGCAGATAGTGTAATCAGTAATCAGTAAGTGGCAGTTCACCAAATGTTAGAGTAAGGATGGAATTTTTTGTGTGGTAACAGATCCTCTTTTTTTTTTTTAATTGCTGAGCATCATTTTCTTACATTTTCAAAGTGTTTCTCGCCAGAGAGAAGTCAACTCAATAGTTTGTTGTCTGAGATAATTTGTGTATGAAATGCTGGACGCGTTGAGGAGCCAAAATTCCTTTCCACTAGCAAATGACCCCAGGCCCTTTGCCCAGTTCAGCTGCCAACTCCCTCGGTGCATATTTAATGCAGTGAAAATGTGTCAGTGCGATGTGCAAGCTCATGATGAAACTTGTGCAAAAAACCCCCAAACAAACAAAAAAAACCCAAACAGTTTACACACGCTGCAATATTTTTATTATAAACACTCAGTGATGACTAAATAAGGGTAGGATTTTTTTTAAATATACAAGCATAACCATTTTTTTTTCCAGTCAGTGCACTTCTTCTTCTTCTGTTTTTTTTCTTCTTTTTTTTTCTTTTTGGCTGAGGATGTGCAGCGGTCTGAGATAGAGCGTCAAGGCATGACGGATTTTCATGTGACTCGCAACAAAGCTCCCATTGTTCATCCGGCACCGTGAGGGTGAGATTTTGCAGTTTGGAGACGCACTTTTCCCGATCTTTGCTTGTTCTCAACAGAGATGTTGTCTTCGAGTTGAAGTGCTCAAACAAAAGCTTTCAAACCAAAGTTTCATTTGAGAAGCAGGCACGCCGGTAGGAAATGAGGGTTTTTGTGTATCTTATTACACGGTACGGCCATCTTTTACAAAGAACAAGAAGCTCCCGTATATTTTCTAAACTCCACAAGGAAACGTGTATGGAAAAGAAATAGAAAAAAACCCCAACCTTTTGCTGATGTTTAAGTGGATGTTTAGATTATATATATGTAGTCAACACAATTTTCTCTTTGCAGTTTGTAATTATAACAATCAAATGCAAATAAAGCTGACATTAGAGCGGCTTTCAGACAAAACAATTTCTGGGGAGTACCTGTGGGTAAGTACCCACTGGGGATGTCCCTGTGCTCCAAATTCCTTCCAAGCCTTTATTCTGATTGCACTCGCCCCTCAAAGACAAACTCTTGAGGCTGATGTAATGCAGCCCAGTGGTTGGTAGTTCAGCGTCACCTCTTGTTGTGGTCAGCGTCTTCATTTTCTCCCCACATTGCTGCGTGGGGTGGATGCCTACTAGCAAACCGAAGGGAACTGTGAGTGCACAGTTTTATATGTAATCAAGATTGCATCTTATTTCCCTTTATTAAAGCCTGGACTCCATCTCATCTTTAAGAGCTGCTGTCTAAAGAGCTGCATTCAGGTTTTTAGCCAATCACAGTATACCTGCATCACACAAATAAATAAATGTTTTTCTTTCCCATGAGAACTTTGACTTCTTTGATTTTCTTGGAAGGACGCCCACTCACTTGTTGTCAGTTGGCACTTGTGCTTGATGTTAGGTGTTTATCTTAAGATCGGTGGCCTTTTTTGACCTGCGCTACAATGTTACTATGGTTGCATGATATATTGTGACATCAGGGAACCGTGTAAGTGCTTTTAACTAGCGTAGGTGATAAATGGTGTGCCGGTGATTGATCTGTTTACAAGCTGATGAATCACACCCTGTGCACCACTGACACCATGATTCAGCTGTCTGCTCTTACCCCACTGTGAATGAATCTGGGCGACTGTCTGCTACGTGTAACGAGCGATTAAACAGATGCACCTTAGACACATAAAACAACCTGTAATTTTGTTAAGGTGCCTGAAATACTGTACATTCTGCCACAAAACGTCGCCAGCGTGGTCGCGGGAGAGACTATCTTCGTGCCGGAGGCGCTGTACGGTTTGTGGTCCTCCCAGAGGTTCTTCTGTAGCGTCCATCCCTGATGTAGTTTTGTTTCAGTGGTTGAGCATTTCTACAAGCTTGCCACTTTAGAGGGTAAATTGATCCTGACATTGTTGGTGTAGTTTGTTCTGAGCCTCGCCCTGCCCAGAGCGTCCATTGTGTGTACGCAGAAATGTACAATCACAGTGTGCAGCTGAGGTGTGTCCCCTCCCTGCATAACGCTGCGTGTCTGGGAGTGTGTTAGGGAGAGATCCTGATGTTTGTAATCAGAGGAGCAGATTAGTACCCTCCAGTACGTAAGCAGCTATAGAGACATATGATTTTCCCAGCAGGCTCTCATTACAGTATAGCTTCGGTTTAATGGCGCAGCGGCACAATGTGGGGTCAGACTGAGCCCTCTTATTCTGCCCCGCAGCTTTAATGATGCACATAAAAATAACTCCGCTTAACTAATTGACTGCATGACACAACATAACGCCCCAAAAGTCCCCATCCAGTGTACATTGACTGTGCATGGATGTGTGTGTGTGTGTGTGTACAGGTTAAATCATTAATGTAAAAATAGGTAACTGAACAAAGCTATGGAAGCATTTTTTTAAAGTTAGGTGCTTAAAAAACTGTCATTGTTGGAGGGTTCACCGGGTTTTCCTTTAAAACACAGCTACCAGATGCACTTCTGTTGCCAGATAACACTGATTTTCTTTCTTTTAAAAGTTCCCTTCATGCATTTCGACGCCATCTGGCTCTGTTTTTTTGTTCTTCGCCGTGGTTTCTTCTCTTTCTCACAACCTTTTTCAGACCCTGCCAAAAAGCTATTCTCAGAGCACATGTCTGAATAGACACGGACTGTGGTGTTACACAAGTTCTCTCTTTATTGAAGTTGGTCCCCTGCCAGGTGACATCAGCGAGAGCCATGCTATGCTCTGTAATGTTCATGCTCTTTGCTTTCCTGCCATCATTTAGTGACTGAAGTACAGCTATGGAGCGGTAGCAAAATCTGTGCTTGTTGCAGTAAAGTCCTAAAATGATTTGACAAATGTGACCCGAATGCTTGTTTGTCAGCTGCTTTGTCAGATTGTCTTATGCAAACAACACACATAAAATTATATACTTAGTGGATGTATACTTGAAAAAAACCAGTGGTTATTGGAATGGTCATTGTGTAACTCATTATGTACTATAAGAAGAGCACACTCTTCTTTCTCTCTCACTACAGTTTGAATATCTGGACAGTGACTCAGTTGGGAATTACCTTGAGTCGGCTGGGAATGTCCTTTGACTTACCTTTCATCACTCATCTCTTTTTGAAATAACCTAGGGAGGCCTTCTTGGACCTCTGACACCTTTAATCGCCCTCTATTTACCCCCTTTGACCCCTCGGCCTCATCTGTCCTCTCTCAGAAACGGCCTGCGTCCACAAACTGTTGCCAGCTGTACTGCTACAGTGAACACTTTATTCCCACAGAGAAGGAGAATCCATATGAGGATGTCGACCTGAAGCGGCGGAGTTTGGGCCGGACGTCTCGTCTGTTGGAGAACAACCGCTCTTGGGCCGTCATGGACAGGAAGCTGAACTCTCCGCCTCAGGTAACCCAGGAGCACAGATGTGTTTTCTTGTAGTAAATATAACACACATCCCCTTTCGGGGTGTCACAGATGAAACCTGGATATCGTCTTTTAAAGAATCTCACACCTCATTTGTGTCACTCCAGGAAACAGCTTGACGTGTTTAGACCTTGCGATGTTTACAGAAAGGGCCATCTGCTGATTTAGTCTGCTCACTTCATTGCCAGGCACATGCCTCACACTATGTAAAATAGGAGGCCGGGGAGAAAACGGGTACATGTGGTAACAACAAGCATTGTTTAACACTGCTGTAAACACTGTTTGAACCGCTACTTTTGATAGAGAAGTCCATCAGAGAAGTCAGTCATTTCCAGAGTAGTGCTGAGAAGCTGAAGAATGTTTCAAGTTGTCACATGTAAAGGAAAAACCCATGCTTTGAAGATGGACATGCTTTTTTGAGTTGTTGCTTTGAATGCCACTCCCTGTGACCACTTCACAGTAAACCTGTATTCTCCTGCTTAAATGCTTTAATGTTTTGTTTGCTTTGACACTAACACATTAAAGCGTTGTGGCCCACATAAAGACCAGTGAAACTGACCTTTCTGTCAGTGCATAGCTACTAAACTACACATTTAATCCCTGGTATGTTCTAATAAAAGAAAAATAAGTGCAATTTAAGCAATACATGTTATTGTTATCTTATTGTAGGGTCTTCAACTTAAAATATAAAGTGCCTTGAGGGAACTGTTGTTGTGATTTGGTGCTATATAAATAAAATTGAATTATATTACTTGTCAGTTTTTTTACATAATAAAGATACGTTGTTAAAGTAAATGAAAGAAATCAGTTAGCACCACTCTTTGGGTTTAAATTGTAAGAAAACACTGTTAAAATGACAGAAAATGTTCTTGTAGCTCATTGCACAGACTGTCCTGTAATTATTAAACAGAAAATAAAACCGAAAGTTTTTGTTCATTAACAGAATATGTCCTTTTTTTCCCTTTTTACTCTGAAACTACCATTTAAATGACAGATTTCTATGAAAAAAAATGGAAATTTTTGTCATTTTAGTCCAAAGTTTAGGCTCTCTTTCCAAAGCTGTCCAGCAGGCCATATTAGGCTACGTCCACACTAGCCCGGATAGATTTGAAAACGGCGTTTTCATCTGAAAACGCTCCGCGTCCACACTAGCGTTTTCAGTCGTTTTCACAGAGTTGTGCGTCCACATTGAAACGGCCAAAAACGCTTACGTTCCAGTCCTGCGCATGCGCAAAAGCGAGTGAGAATTAAAGAATTTGAAAAAAAGCTATCTGGAGCATGTACACACTGATATTAATCTTTTTTAGGGCTGTCAAAATTGAGAGCAATCAAAACAACTGCTGTATAACGTTTTCGAAAGTCTGCGTTTTCGAGCGTCCACACTGCGACGGGACAGCTCCGTTTTCAAATGTATGCGTTTTCAAGAGCGTTTTCAAAACGCTGCGTTTTCCCTTGAATGAAAGCTCCGTCTCAGTGTGGACGGGAGGGCAAAACGGAGAGAAAACGATGCGTTTTCAAACGAAAACGCATTAGTGTGGATGGAGTCTTAGAGGCCAATTCTGGTCCCCGGGCCTTATGTTTGACACTTCTTTATGACAGGAAATGAAAAGCTATGTAGGCAGATCACTACGCAATGTAACTGAGATATAAGGATATAGCTTAAAGCTAAGTGTTATTACAAGTGAATGAAAAGTACCAAACCTGCTGCTTTCTTTTCTCTGTAACTAGCTGCCTTCCAAACCCAGCAGTCAGTCCCTTCGCTTGCCTGCTCCGAGTGACAGGAAAAGCCATCGGATGTCGCAGCTGACCAAACGCTACAGCCACGACGAAATGCTGCTTCTCCCCCAGATAGGTGTATCGCCTTCACCTTGCGGCCTGCTGGATGATAGTCTCTGTAGCACAACCGATACTCTGGGCTCACACAGGCACTGGAGGATCCCCAAGGTACACACTGCGAAATTGTACAAAAACACCTACACTAAGTCCTCACAGAGCTCTGACCGTGTTCACTCTGTGTTCCCGCTTCACAGATCGTCTCAGGTTTCAGTCAGAGTCAGTGGAGCTCTGGATCACTTGTAATTCCAGAGTTTGGAATAGATGTTTTTAAGATAGAGTGACTTGATGCGTGTAATCACTGTTTAAATTTGCCTTTTTCTCAAGAACTCCCCTTAATGCCTTTCTGTTGTATTTGTCTGCACCCTTTAACACACATGTACTGTATTTCACATTGTTAGCTTTGGCCGTACATGTCTCTGCTTCCTATACTTAGGCTCAAGAGAAACAAAAACTTAGGTTCCTGATAGAATTTCCTTCTTCCTCCATCTACAGCTGGTCCAGAGGATCAACTCCATTTACTGCACTAAACGTGGGAAGAAGAGGTTGAAGAAGCTTTCCATGTCCAATGTTGAGACTGCATCTCTGAGAGGTATCGCTTCTCTATATTCCCCTTCATCTTCTGGCCAGATAAGCGAGTAAATATTTGTATCTTAGCCACCCACGTAGCGTTCCCTCTGTGTCCCTTTTGTGACATAAACACATGTTTGTGAAGAAGCACCCTGACCCATAAAAAACCCTCTTCTCTGTGTAATATCTGCCTCCAGACGACAACAGCGAGAGCGAGAGCGACTCGGATGACAGGTTCAAAGGTTAGCGAGCACAAATTTTTCGGATACCTTCTGTTACCTGACTGACCTGCTGGAACCTCAGATTTCATTCTCTACAAAAAACTGACAATTTTGCGTGTATTATGTTTGCCCCGTTTCTCAGCTCACACCCAGAGGTTATTAAAATTACAGTCCATCCTGCGACGAGCCCCGAGCTATCGAACACTGGAGCTGCAGCTCATCGAGTGGCAGGAGAGAGAACTCTTTGAGTACTTTGTGGTTGTTTCTCTGAAAAAGAAACCCAGCAAGAACTCCTACTCCCCAGAGGTCACCTACCAATTCCCCAAGGTAAAAGCCACAACTGGGTCCTGCTGCTGGTCGCCTCTGACAACTTTTACTTGGGGCGTAACAAGAATGCAGAGAGCCAGAATTGCTTTGAAACAAAGCAAACATGCAAAAAAACAAAAAAAAAAAAAAAA
>VUQG01003348.1:45096-85765 GCA_015106755.1 Etia nguti
GGCCAAAATTTATTTAAAAAAAAAAAAAAATGCAAAAAAAAAAAAAAAAAAAAAAAATCAAGTCTAATGTGTCAGTGACCATAAACCGACGTCACTAGGTTTATGGAATCACAAACTGTGCACAGATATGTCACCACTGAATGGTTTCCAAAGCATAAATAGTTCAGAACCTCCTGAGTGTTATTATTACGTGACTTATAAAAGCACTTACTGCAATGATATTATTCTTACTATTAAAAGATCGTGTAGAGGATTTCTAAAATTTCCCCCCATTTTGAGTCTTAAAACACTTCTTTCACATTTGACCCTGCAGGCTGTTTGAAGTTGTATGGGTTATTACAGCTTATAAATTAAAGCACTGTAGGTCTGTTTATAATTAAAAATAACCAGGATCCGTTCACGCCACAGGAAAAACCCTGAAAGGGTATTTTTCTAATTACTTTTCAGCTGACGTGTACACTGGGAGAAGTTAATCTCAGACGGCCAGAGACCACTTAGTTGAATTAGAGAGGACATGAGGGAGTTTAACCTTGAACAGGAGAAAAGTTAGTCTGGTCATTTGTAGGTCATCCATGGGGGATTTTAATAAAGGATGACAGAGTTATGTGAAGGAGGATGAGCTGACTGGAATCCTCTCCTCACCTCACAGCTGGATAGGCCCACCAAGCAGATGAGGGAGGCAGAACAGAGGCTCAAAGCCATTCCCCAGTTCTGTTTCCCAGATGCCAAAGACTGGAGTCCGGTCTCAGAGTACAGCAGGTACGTCCAGCAGTCTTCCACATAGTGTCAAATTCCTTTCACTTACCTGTCTGTTGGGCAAACGCAACAGAAAAAACAGAAACTACAGAAATTTCACATCCACCTCACCCTCAAAGGGTCGCCCTTAGGTGACCCTTTGAGGGTGGGTTTAGGTTTTCTTCTGCCGAATAGATGTCAGCTTCTGAAATGACGTCTCATGCATTCATTTTATTGCTTCTTTGTTAAAAGTTATTCCATTTGTTTCCATTCTATAAAAGGTGGATTTTTACTAAACCCAAAGCCACAGCAGACATTATAACTGATAACAAATGATACTGTACTTTATTTAATCCATAACAATACACTAATGATGATAATCTTTCACACACCTCCACCCTTTAATCTGTGCACTCCCCCTGCTGCACCGTTTGAATGCATAACCATGCCAGGCCCAATACAAACATGCACTGTTTTATCACAAGTATCTGCCGTTGTGTTCACGACTCTCTGTCTTTACATTGCTCCTCACGTGCATATATTTGTTTTTGGCTTCAGCGAGACCTTCTCCTTCATGTTGACTGGGGAGGACGGCAGCAGGAGGTTTGGGTACTGCAGACGCCTGCTGGTAAGCTGCTGTTCATCTCCCTGTTCGCACCCCGCTGAGCCCCTGTTTGTTGTGACAGACGCTTTTATTTGAACACTCGATGTAGTTTTCCTGTCGCGCAGCTGATGTGGCCGTGTGCTGTGTCCAAAAAGGAAAGAAGTCGCTAAGAACAATAATGTCAAAAAATAAAACATGAAAAACTAAACTGGGTGTGAAACGCTTGAAAAAATAGATGCGGACAAAGATTATCACACTCACTGTTACAGCAGCTGAGCAGCGTGCGTGTGTGCCCAGTAAATACTTTAAATAGTGTTAGCAGAGCAACAAACACCCAAACTGCACACGTGAGATTTCACCGGCTACAAAATACAGCAATTGAATAAGAATATGTTTAATGAAATGTGTAGCTCTGTTGCATTTTAAACTGAATACACTTGGGAACAAATATTGCCTTAAAAGATAGAACGCGGTCATAAAAAGCCCATGAAAATGTTGTAAAATATAATAATTGAAGATAAAAACCCAGTTAGGACTGACTCATTGAATTTAACAACAGTTTCGCGGGCAAGGCAAGACAAAAAGAAACCATGAAAAATCCAAACATTGTCATTCTGGAGCATTTCCTCTCCGTAATTAGGCTGGCGAATGCTTTGAAGTGTTTCGTTGAGCCTCCCATTTAGCTTGCGGGTGGAGAGCATGACTGTGTGGGATTCTGCTAATGTGGTGGCGATTTTTGTATGCCGTTTGCCTTTAAAAAAAAAAAAAAAAGCGCGCACGCAGCATGCACGGTCTCAGACGTTTACCAGGAGCGTGTGTGCCGTGTAACATCCGGTAAATTTTAGATCAGCGAAGTGTTTTCTTATGCATGATCCGCTTTGTTGATCTGAGATTCTTTTTGATGGAAGCAGATTTTAATGACTGTAGACAGAGACAGATAGGGAGATAGGGAGAGAGGTGAGCTGCTCTCCTCCAGTAACTTTGTTTCCTCCCCGCTGTCTGTCCAGCAGTTGGCAGCAGCCGAGCATTCCTGAGGACTTGAATCAAGCTCCACATAGTTGATTTAATCATCCATTTGGAAAGGCAGAGGAGAAACTAGAGGAGAAAATTGTATTCCTAATATGGACAAGTGGATTTGTCTGTGTGGCCTGTGTTCATTTGTGTCTGTGTTTTTAAGTGTCTGTGCCCCCGGTGTTTCTATTTGAGCACACAGAGGACAGCAGATACGATCAGACAGAGTAGATAAACCACCTATGTTTATCCGCATGAAAGACTTTCACCTCAGATGACAGATTGATTCAAAGACTTCGCATACAACATTTAAGCAATTTATCTTCACGTTATCATTCATCCGTGTAGTTTCATGGTCCCTTTATGTATTTGAAATTATATACAATAGTTTTTGGACGTCTCGAATCCCCCCTTGTTACATTACTCTTGAGTAACGTAGAGGTTTGTACTCCGGGGAGGCCAATCGTGACTGATTGTGTTCAATCGTGTGTTTTTCTATCCAGGTATGCTTTTACTGCACGGGCAGCGTGTTTAGGATCATTGCTTGATAGATCAAAATCTGATGGTACTTTTCTGTACTTTTGTTAATAATTCCAAAAACACCACTGGCTGAAATGCAGCCCAAAACCATGACAGAGCCACTGGTGCTTTTAAAATTTAGTTATTTTTGGTGTTTTTTTTAATAGAATGAACTAAAGAAATGTGAGTAAATGATGTGCTTTTGTGACAGGCTGCTAGTAATAAAATGTCTAAAGTTGATTCTTTGTTTTCTATGATGTGAGGACACAACACTGGTGCATCCTTTGAGTTTAGGTTCCTTGTTTATGCTTGAATGATTCATAGGTCAGTGTTAAGTGTCTTAACAAGCAAAAACAAATATTCCTGTGAAGATCATCAGGTACAAGGACTGGGCTGGAAATAAGCGAAAAAAACAGCCAAGAAACCCTCGAGAGCTATTGCTCAAGACCACTTTAAAAAATTACAAGAAAATCTGTTTCCTTGGAAGTAAAATATAAAGAAAAGAGGTGTGACTCAAGACTTTTGGACAGCACTGGATATAGGGCTACCTTGCTGATCCCTTCCTTCAAGTGCATTTATAGTTAATATTTTTTTAAGGATATCTCTGAATGAATCTCTTCTGGTAAAGAGTTTATTCTTTTTTCTCTTACAGCCGACTGGGAAAGGACCTCGCCTTCCTGAGGTGTACTGTGTCATCAGCAGGCTGGGCTGTTTTGACTTGTTCTCTACAGTGAGTTCAGTCTTGTCCTCTAGCCACACATACAGCAAATGCACACACACACACACATAAAAAGCCAGATTTCTGCATGCGGTGCTGTAGCTGTGGTTAACCTGTCTGCTGAAATGACTTTCAGCAGACCTTGTGCCGAACGCCTGTTTGTCAGTAAGGCTTGTTTCAGCTTCTTTTCCTTTTTTTTTCTAACCCTCTGATTTCCCAGAGTAATTGTTTCTCTCGCTTTTTTCTCACTGGCACTAACGCAGAACAGAGCAGTCACTCTGTGTGACTCTTTCAGGCTTATCTGATTCCTTTATTATTTCAACCCAGACTGTTGAATGTTTTAAGGATATGGTGCATATAGATACAGTTGCCCAGTGAGACTGCAGTAACTGAGTAAAAGTAGAATAACTTCACCAGATTGATTGAAGTATTCACACACTGTCAGTATGGGTGTGTGCCTTTAATTTGTACTGGCATTTACTTACTAGAACCAAACTTTAACTAGTTTTGGACCCTGTGATATTTAAGGACCCTTTACAGATGCCCAAAGAGAGCAAGAGAATGTCTGTGATGTTTCAAATGTAAATTAGATTTATTAAAAAAAAAAAAAAAGTTATCATGATAAAGAAGGAGGTCAGTGTTTGATTTCAGAGGAAGCTGTATGTGTGTGAAAGAGAGAGCGACAGTGGTGATATCATATGACCTCGAAAATGAGCGATTCCCCAATCAACTTTCCAGACAGGAGGCAGCTCGGACCAAAACAGACAGACAGGCACACTGGGTGGAATTTTCCTCACACAAAGGCATGGAAATAGATGCCTTTGCTATTTTTCAAAACAGAAAATAAGAGCTAGACAACTATGAGCGCTTAAAGCCACAACAGTATGTTTCCATTAATTGTCAGCACCCTCTTTTCAGATCCTGGATGAGGTAGAGAGACGGAGAGGCATTTCAGCAGCTCTGGTCTATCCCTTCATGAGGAGTCTGATGGAGTCCCCCTTTCCCGCTCCAGGGAAGATCATCAAAGTAAAAACCTTCCTTCCCGGTGCAGGAAATGAGGTCAGAGCTACAGGCACAACACAACACAACTGGTTTTTGTTTACGACCATTAGCTCAGTACACTTTGGCAAAGTGCACTCAGTAAATCAGACTCTCAATTTCTGTTCTTTATGATCACTCAGGTCATTGAGTTGAGGCGGCCCACCGATTCCCGGCTGGAGCACGTGGACTTTGAAAGTCTGTTCAAATGTCTTAGCGTGCGGCAGGTGATTCGCGTCTTTGCCTCACTGCTGCTGGAGCGGAGAGTCATCTTTGTGGCTGATAAACTCAGGTAAGTGTCAGAGTTAAAGAATTTGTCTTCAAAGTTGACCGGTGCAACCATTTGTGCACACTTAATATTTGTGTATCAAAAAAAGGATTTCTCATTGGATAGGTAATTTCAGACATTTTGTTTTATAAATTCTCCTGGGAATTTTTGAAAAGAACACCAAAATTTTAGACTTCAGCCTCAAGACTCAGACCTCACCCTTCATTTCATATATAGATGCATCTCTGTAGTGTAGTGGTTAACACATTTGCCTCACGCACACAAACAATATCCCTGGTTTGAGACCAGACAGAGAGTCCTGATGAAAAATAAGGGAGCCGCTGAAAGAAGTTTTACTTATACTGTGATTATATTGGCAACTGAAATGGGAAAACACTTGTGTTCTCTCAGTGTGGGCTATAACAGGCATTTTCCCTCTGTGCCTTTACAAAAGGCTGTATATGAAAGAAAGAGTGCCTTAAACAAACAGCCGTCTGGGTACAATGAAATCTGTGGGAAAAGACAAGTCAGCTCCTGTGCTTCGTGACCTCAGCAAAAACTGTTCTGAGTTTATGGTCTAGTTTCAAATCTTTTTTTATACAATATGATGTTTATTTTGCAAGTTGTGCTCCCTATTAAAGTCAAAAGGGATGATAAAGCAAGGTATACTTTGGGGCGGGCCTACATTGTGATCGATGGGTTGCTATCCACTCCAGTAAAGTAGTGTGACCATGTAGATGATAGAGGACATATTTAGATTTATTAATGTGGCTCAAGGTGGAGATGTGCATGGAGGGATAGTGGATATATTGGACAAAGGATGGAGCTGCCAGGCAGAAGGGAAAAAGGGAGACCACAGAGGAGGTTCATCGATGTAATGTAGGAGGACATGCAGAGGGTTGGTGTGACAGAGGAGGATGCTAGGGACAGAGTGAAGAAATGATCCGCTGTGGCGACCCCTAAAGGGGAGCAGCCGAAAGAAAAAAAAATTTGGCTTAAGAGGCTGGTTTGGTTTTCTATGCCTCTTTGTCATTTCAAATTAAAAAATATTTTAAGGATAGTTGGAAAGAAGCTTGCATCCTTGAGTGTAGCGCACAACGAGAGATCGCTTGCATCAGCCGCGTGACCACTCAGTAAGCTGTGAATCTACCAGACTATTAAATTAAATTCTCAATTTGTACCAATCTGTGCGATGACACATCACACTGACTTTGAAGAGGAACTAGCAGGATAAGTGCTGTTTAGTGTCCAATCCGTTGTATCTAGAAAATTTCAGGGCTGCCTTAGTCTCATGCGGCCTATTGGAATCCCTCTTCTAAACACAGAGACACGTAATAGCAGGGTTATGCTGTGGATTTGCCAACTGAAGCCTGACAGATGCATGTGTAACAGTTTCACTATGATGTCTGATGTTTGGTAGTTATAAGAAAAAGTCAAGCAGCAGTGGAGTTTTGATATCAGAGGTGTAACGGGTCGCTTTCACAGGAGAGGTAAAATGTGAAGAGTCTCCAAGGACTCAGTGTCCTCTTCTTACACAAAAGAGAGGGGTACTTTTAGAGCATTGGAGTCAAGGGTGGAGTGGGAGGAGATTTGAGTGGAGAAGTAATCTCTTCATGTATCAGAGCCCAGTTTAAACAAACATCAGTGGGGGCAGTGACTGTGAGGGGAAGGAATGCACTTCCTGTGTGTGCAACTCTGCCCTCTGTGATCTGTGGCTCAACTGTCACCATTTGACTTACGATGTCACATTCACTCCCTACGTACAAGTGACCTCGCGCTCTGCGTCCCCGGAGAAAATTTGTCTGAGGTGCTCATTAGCGGCGCTGATAGCATCGAGGAGTCATAGGGTGGGAATCACAAAGTGACTCGAGATAGAGTATTATTATGATATGTTAGCAAATAGCAGCCAATTCTGCACGGCAGTCATTGTTGATAGATCTTTGTAATATCTGTGTAGCTCAAGTGATAAACAAAGCATGCTGATGGTTTCCAGAGAATAAAATCTTATACCTTCTGGCGATCCTCAGACATTTCCAAACATCAAGTTTACATTTATAATTTTTGACAACTCTTAGATGGATTGTCATGAAATTTTGTGAAGCTGCTCTTGTCCCCTCAGGGTTATTTGAACTTTTGCGACCCCGTGTCTTTTTATTTACCATCATCTTCAGTTTAAATTTCCAGATTTCTTCTTCTTCTTCTTTTTTTTGCATGTTTCTCACACTTACATGTTTCAGGTCATTAGACAAAGTTTAATATTAGTCAGCAATAACCTGAATAAATACAAAATGCAGTTTTTAAATGTTGATTTAATTTATTAATGAAAAAAAAAAGCTATCCAAAACTACCTGGCCCTATATGTAAAAGTAAAAACCCTACTAACCCCACCTTTGGCAGCAAGAACTGCAGTCAAGCATTTGCAATAACTGGCAATGAGTTTTACACACTGCTGTGGAGAAATTTTGGCCCACTCTTTTTTTGCACAATTGTTGTAATTCAGCCACATTGGAGGGATTCTAAGCATGAAGGGCTTGTTTAAAGTCATACCGAAGCATGTAAATCCCAATAAAGTCCGGATTTTGGAGTGTCCACTCCAAAAAAACAAAACCTTCATTGGTTTTGTTTTGTTCTTTTTCGGGCATTTCAGAGGTGGACTTGCTGGTGTGTTTTAAATCATTGTTCTGCATAAACTGAGTGTGCTTGAGCTTCAAGACACAAACTGATGGCCGGACATTCTCCTTCAGGATTTTCTGGTAGAGAGCAGAATTCATGGTTCCATTAATTATGGAAAGTCGTCCATGTCCTGAAGCAGCAAAGCAGCTCCATCACACTATCACCACCATGTTTGACTGTTTGTATGATGATCTTTTTATCAAGTGCTGTTGGTTTTACAACAGATGTAATGCAACTCAAGATCATCAGGGATGATCCAGAGGATTATTTTTTGAGATAAGTCTCTGTGTTCTTTTTGGTCAGCAGTTGTTTTCACCTGGGAACTCTCTCACGGATGCCATTTTTGTCCAGTCTCTTTCTCATTGTTGAATCATGAACTCTGACCTTAACTGAAGCAAGTGAGGCCTGCAGTTCTTTAGATGTTGTTCTGGTTCTTTTGTGACCTCCTGGATGAGTCCTCGATGCGTTCATGGACTAACTTCAGTAGGACAGCCACTCCTGCTTCAGATTTACTCCCAAATTTAAATAACTGAGATGCAGAACATCAGTTAAAATGCCTCCAGTAAAGAAAGGAGACATAAAACCGAAAGTCAGGTTACACAAAACTGAAATAACTACAGTGACGAAAATAACATACACGAGGTTGAAGGCAGCATTCTCGACAGATACCTCTTAATGTTTGATCTGCTCAAACCAGTCCATGTTTAATGTGTATGGTTTTAAAAGGGTGTGCGTCCATGCATGTGTATATGCAGTTCTCCTGTCTTTTGATTTCACTTGAAAACATGATCTCTGTGCAGCTTTAATGACTCCTGTGATAAAAGAGCTACTCCCTCTCCGTCTCTGGCATATAATCCATACCTCGGTAGCAGACCGTGATATATGTTTCTTTCCCCTCAAATGTATACCCAACACACGAAGGAACCGAGAGGAAAAGCTATTTTAGGCAATAGCTGCGTTCAATCACGTCTCGTAAAAATGAACCGAGAGCTTTTCTGCTATTTCCAGAAATTTCGCTGCTTCTACAAAAAAGTCTGCAAAGACAAAGTCATTCACCCTCTGATGCCAGTAAAAACTAGTTGGATGTCTAATCAGAGACACTCAGCGTCAGCTATGCTGCTCTGTAATTGCTTTACTCAAGTGACCTGCAGATGTTGAATGAATTTTGTCAGGGCCCCAGGCTTATGTAAACAGTCAGTGTCAGTCCTCAGGATAGAAATGAGAATGGTTACCAAATTAAATGTCTGAATTTATTGCTAAACATAAGCAGAGAAATACTCCTGCTATATATTAGATCATAGATATTAATAATATGGTAATATGATTCTTATGCCCAACTGTGCATAAATATATTTAATTAAAATAACTAACAATGCATTTTTGTGCAAATGAAAAAATTATGTTGAACCTGCAAGCCTTAATGGCCAGTTTTTAGATACACAATTCACAAATTTCTCTCCATGCACTGATAATAAACGTGAGGCCAAATTCCAAATCGTCCTTGTATCATTTTAATTTGATTTATCACTTTCAGTGTATGTCTGAAAGAGCTGCGTAAGAGTAATTGAGCGGGCAACGAAGAAGAGAAAAGAATTTAATGAAATATGAGAAGTCTGGCTTTTAGAGGAAAGAGTGAAAAGAGGAGGGAACTGTGAAGGGAAACAAAACAATAGCTGAAAGCCTTTCTCACAGCCACGGTGAATTAATCAAGCTCACTTTTCTGTGGTGCAGCAGGCTGTTTGTGTCTCTGCATAGACCCGCTCCTGTGTCCTGTTATAGTAAAACTACATGATTAAAAAAAAGCACATATGAGGCGTTGTGTTTTTGGTTTTGCAGTAAATTGCCTGAAAGTGAACTGCAGCTGTGGAGCTCACCAACATGTTTTGCAGCTGCAGATCTGCAATATTATGATCAATGTGGTGACTGTAACGCTCAGACAGGTAGAATTATTACTGTTGCTGTAGGCATTTTCAAATCAGCAGGTACTGCAGCGTGCTTGTTTCATTTAGTCCACGGTTACTCTCAGACACTTTCTCTGGCGTGTTCTGCAGAGCTGGTACAAAGCCAAAACCACTTTTAGCAACTCATACACTTTCCCATGTGGTATTCAACTCATCGACACGCTGTAAATATGTGAAATGTTTCAGTCGAGAAAGATGTGGCTATTACTTGAGTCTGACCAGCTGATTTTTATATCAGTGAGCATATGTAACGGTAGACACCTGCACACTTTCATTTGCTCTCCAGACAGCCTTGATTAAACTCGGACGTTATTGTGGTTTTAATAAGAACATGTATGGAGTTTTCCACCAGGAGGCCATCTCTCAGTGTAAAATAGTTTGAAAGACCCAGTGGCTGGAGACCCTTATGCACAGGAAGTGAGGGAAAACCATTTGTGGGGCTAAGGGAGCAAGCAGAGAACATTCTGCTAAAAGGATAAAAATACACAACTCTATAGTTCTGCATGTACTCTGCTGCCACTTTGTGTGACTTCTAGGTGTTATTAGGGGCTTTGAAGGAGGCCTAACACTGAGGAGTGGTTTTGTGGATCAGCTGACATGTGACAGCTGTGGTTTGGTCTTCTCTAGACCTGTCTGTGGAATTCGTCTTGCCAGTCTAACCGTCCTAAGACTGGTCAACACAACCCAGAGCTGCAAAGCATGTGATGATACAGCCTTGCCTCTCTTTTTCTTGAATACTGAAATTTATCCTACTCTTCTTCTGGGCTTCACGGACTAAGCCTCCCTGTCCCATGTTTCCTGGCTTATCTGCCAATTCATCGTCACACACATTAAACCAGGCCCAGCAGAACCATGAGAGCTAATATGTGAGGATTAGCTCCCAAACCTCAACACACAACTGCTCCGAACAGACGTCACCTCTGTTAAACTCTCAGGATCTTTTTTTTCACTTCTTTTCTTGAGAGTGGGATTATAAATTGAAACTTAGAAGTATTCAATCAAATTAAATGAGTCAAATTAAATTCTGTGGTGTAGTTTTTATTAGTAAAAGGGTATTAAAGCATTGAAATTTGTGTATGTTTACATATGTTTAAGTCACAGTGTGTTGCTTTGGGTGTCATTAATTAGCAAAAACTGATCTTTTGTGCTCTTGAATCTACGTTAGGGTAATTTCTAACATGCTCTTAATAATGCTAATAGCTAACGTTTGCCTTCTTAGTTCGTACATAGCCTGCATATAAAAGCTGGACGTGGCTACTGTGATGTCACCCATGCGTTTCTGGACTTTAATCAAGGGTGGAAGTTAGCAGCAAAGCAAGCTAGCAAGCATGGTTAGGCATCAGTCACACAGGCCTAGAGACCGGTTAACCACCATATGGTAACGATCGGTCACGACAGAAAAAACAAGTGTGTCACAGTAAAATAGAGCCCCATTTACACAGGCCTACAGAGTGGTCGGTTTCCCTGGCAACCAGTGAAATGTGTATTCTGTCACTGGTTGGTGAATGGTTTCTGGAGGTTGGTGGGAATCGCAGAGAGGAATATGGTACTTAAGCGAAAAACCTCCTTGCAGTTACTTCGGTCACTAGCAGACTACCCTTATTGCAGTTTGCATGGTAGATGCCAAATTGTCTGCAAACACTAGGAAACTATTTTCAAGCAAGAGTGAAACTGAATAGTGTTACGCAAACCAGAAATGGTTAGTGTCCTGAGGGCGGCCAAGGCAAACTGTTTTTAACCAAATCTACCACAAGGAGGTTTTTGGTGCACCACGCTCTTTGTAACAAGTTTCACCTAGACTCAAGCCAGCAGCCTCTAGCAGTCACTCACTGTCCGAGGCCTTAGAAAGCTGCATCTGTAAACTGTAGAGATGCAATGCTAAGACACGGGTACTTGCTAGTTACCGCTAACAGATAAATAAAATACTACAATTTTACACCTCAAAACTGAAGCACTAAACTTCTTGAATGATCTGGAATGAACACATAGTAGTATTAGTCACGATATTTAATTAAAAATGCTCCAAAAGGCACCTGCAACACAAACAGGGGCAAGAAGTCCAGTTCAGTGAGTCAAATTTGAGAGCGAAGCCTAGCTGGGGTGCTAGAGCTATATCACCAGAGTATGGCTTTGATTCAAATAGGCTGCACCGTTAACTTTAACAAAGTCCAAATGGAGTACAGTTATTATGAAGGGGAAAACTATCCACAGAGACCAAAAACATTTTTGTACAAACCTGTAAAATTGCTTCTGAATGCAGTTTAGTTGGGCATTTTACCACAAGTGTCTGTGATGACTTGTCTCAAGTGGCCACTCTAAGAACTACATTTTTTGCCACCTCCCACCTGGATTATTTTTCAGTTGCTTCATTTTGATTTGTAGGGTAAAATTTTCTAATTAGCACTAGAAAGTACATCTGAGACAGAAGTACTGCTAATTTTATAGTTATGATGGTCACAAACCAAAGAATTTTAATTCATTCAGTGGTTTTGAAAAGATTTGCTCCTCTTCCTGATCTTCCCCCCCTCAACCCCAACCGGTCACAGCAGATGACTGAGGTTTTTTCCTGTTAAAAGGGAGTTTTTCCTTCCCACTATCAACAAGTGCTTGCCCAAAGAGTGTTGTTTGTTTTTTCTCTATTATTGAAAGGTGTTACCTTGACATGACTTTCTGTGATTTGGTGCTACATAAATGAAATTGAATTCAATGGAATTTCACATTTAGAATAAAGTGGCACTGACTGACTTTGTGGCAATGTTGGTGTCATGGCTAAAAAAAGCCATATAATGGCCTATAATCCTATCTGGTACCACCAATTTTGAGTGGCTAAAATCCATCTTCTGTACTTATCTATACCAAGGAAAAAATATGGCTTTACTGTTTATTTAAAGTCTTTAACTCAAACTGTTTTTTTTTGTCTTTCACTGTTCTTTACCAATCAATGGATATGGAGGCCAAAAAGCTTTTTTTCTTCTTATTTTATGACCTGCGTATGCCTGAAGCTTTGGTCTAGATCAAACGGGAATGTCCCACTTGCTTTCCAGAATTGAGTGGCAACCTTTGGTAGTGCGGAGTGTTTTCGTTGCAAGTTCATTTTCTCCCAGGAGTATGCGGTCGGGGAGTGAGTGTAATTGATCCTTTTTGGTATCAGTGGTGTGCAGGGCTTTGTGTAGCCTGTGGCGAAGGTTTTCAGAGATCTGTGCCCCATCACTCCCTGTTGGAACTCGTCAAACTCAGGAGACGGGATCTGTTAGGAATTATCAAGCCCTCCTCAGGCAAATGTAAATCAGAATGACCAAAGCAAAGCTGCAAGTGCTTCATGTTGTGAGTGAAATGTAAAAAAGAAAAAAAAAGGTTGAATGCTGTGGTTATTGTAGCCTTTGGGTTTCGCTGTTGTAATTTTATTTTACCCTGTCTAGAAAACATTTTAATCTTGTCAATTTGACTCATGGGAAGTTCAGAAAAAAAAACCTCTGGCAGACATGTAGCTGGAATGGATATTGTGGAAAAAAAACGCTGTGGGAGTTTGTCAGTTTTCTCTGTATATTGCTCAGTGAAGTTTCTCTGGGCTGAAACAGAAATAGGTCACATAAAAGGGAGGAACTTTTGTTTGCTGTACTGCTTTTGATGAAATGTATATATCTCAGATAACGTGCGTCATATACCATGTTTGATCCTTGGTCTCGGTCTTGAGCTATACTGATTTAGTGGTTTGGGTGTGTGTGTGTGTGTGTGTGTGTGTGTGTGTGTGAGAGAGAGAGAGAGAGAGAGAGAGAGAGGGAGAGATTGGACCCACAGTTTATTTTCACTCTCTTTGTGTACATGGACTGGACAGTATGTAGAAGACTGAGGGGAGTCTGGAGGGGGGGCGGGGTCAGCCACTGTCAACAAGCGACGGATCGTGAGAAAGACGGGCTGCTATTTGTGAGCTTCATGTTATACCACAGCTGTCGAAGTTAAACCGAGTTGCTGCTTTTTGTTATTGCGTCAACAAGACTCCAGCTTAACCATAGCAACATGTCAGAGTCACGCCACCCCTGGAGACAGAATGGGGCAATCTCAAAATAATGCAGTTTACTGGGATTACGTTTCCTCGTTGTGGTCTATAGTAAATGGTGTTAACTGTTGGCACGAAAAGTGGAAGTGCAATAAATTAAGGCATTAATTTTTCCAGAAGCTGTGATAATAAGCTGCGATAACGTAAAAACTTATGGGGAAAGAAAAGAAAAACAAGTGTATTTGTGGAAGCTCAAGAACAGTCTGTTGGATCTGGCTGCACCTCAGATGAGCTGCAGGAAGAACAAAGAGTCAGAATACTTAGCTGTACTGTTATGGCTCATTTAAAAGCAACAGTTTCAGGGAAAAGAGGATCAAATAGTCATTTAACTTGGAGAATTGGAGTGTAGTGATGGAAATACATCGGCTATGCTCCAATAGTTTGGAATGTGGCCCCAGTTAGTGATTTAGTAGTAATGATTTTCCAAACATTGCATTTTAAAGAAGAATATAACATTCAACTTAGCATGACCGCAGCAGGTGGTGCTTTCTGAGTAAATGCTTGACTGCGCAACTCTTTCAGCTTCTTTTTTTTTTGGGTGGGGCGGTGTTCTCTCCTTGTTTCAAGCTTGTCTGAATTAATCTCGTTAAACATGATTGGTGTGTTTGCCTTCCTCTTTGTCTCCCATCATCAGCACCCTGTCCAGCTGCATGCATGCTGTGGTGGCGCTCCTCTACCCCTTCTCCTGGCAACACACCTTCATCCCGGTGCTGCCAGGGTCCATGCTGGACATCGTCTGCTGTCCCACTCCCTTCCTGGTGGGGCTGCTATCCAGCTCAATGCCTAAACTCAAAGAGCTGCCTGTAGAAGAGGTGAGTACGGTGTATTTAGACCATGAATTTTTCAATTTTCATGTTGATGTCAGCGATGTGTAGATGTTGCTGCGTAGAGTCCTGAATGCAAGGGTTTTGGCTGATAAGCTAAAACAGTACAGATCCACAGTAATTCCATTATGACCTGGCAAATGTGGCTGTTTCTCTTTGACTTCTTCTGCCTCTGTTTTTATTATACTAGGGAACTAGCCAGGTGACGTCCAAATGATTAAAAAAAAGGAAAACTGAGGTCTCATTTTTAGACCGCAACTTTCAGACCTTATTAAACAAATTTGTGTGCATGCTTCTCAAGTATGAATACTTTTTTTTGACTTAAAATGAGTATTTGGGGGTTTTTGGGGATCTACCAGCTGAGCGAGATGTGCACTCCAGCTGGTAGATTAGTTGATCAGTAAAAATAATGGTCACAGGTTTTTTGACAAAGTCTTTCTACAAAATAGAATCTTGGTAAAGTAAAGTGTGGCAAGACTTTACTACACTGGTCTGTATCACACATGGCTCAATGTGGATGGACGGATGGCATCTGTGCTCTCCATCTGATTCTTTCTTTCGTATAAAATAAATATTTTGGCAGTAGAAGCCGCGTGAAATGAAATGGCCATTAGTTTGTTACAAAAGTGTTACTACACCCAGCTTTTTTCCCAGCATTGGCTGCATTAATGCATCAAACTGAGAAGCGACCATGTTAATCAGAGTTAACACCGACCCAATAACGAGTTGTTCGCGATGCCAGAAACCTGTTTCTGTCACTCTTCCAGTTTGTGATTCATTCATTGTGACATTTGTCCAAAGTATGTTTACATCTATCATTGTGCTGTAGCTTGTAGCTTGACCATTTTATGCAGAGTGGACTTTAAAGTTATATAATTCACCAAAGAGTTCTCATGTGTGGTAATCAAATAATGATATCCTCCTTTTCTCTTTTTTAGGCTTTAATGGTCGACCTGGGAACTGACCGCTTCATTAGACAGGTTGGTCTATGCATTTAAAAAGAAAACCATTAGTGTTAGCTTGAGCAGCGACCATTGTGCCCCAAGTGGTAATGTAAAGATAATGGCAAATTTCCATTAATACCCTACATGTTCTTCAGTCGTTTGCTCAAAAACATTAATTCGCATTTCTTATTTCTGGAACAATATATCAATAAGTAAAACCAGCTTTAATTGTGACTTACCTCAGAAAAATTCAACAATTGTAATAAAAGTTCAAAACTCAGGACAGGAGGGTAATGACTAGATGAAGTAACGAAGCACACAGAGGTAATCTGGCCCAAGGGAAAAAGCCAATAAGGCATAGGTGAACTAAATCAGACAACAATGAGGGTGGGAAAAGAACAAAGGCAGGAAGTAAAAATATAGCCACATTAGGAAGAAAAAAAACTACAAAATAACACAGGAAGTGATGGAAAAAGAGACACAGAACACACCTTCCTAGGCAAACAGGAAGACAGAGAGGAATGCAGAAAGCAGGAAAACAGTAAGGAAAAAGAGAAAACTAAGAGGAACCGCAGAGATCATTCCTGGGTATCCTGGTTTTCTGTGGCAACATGTAATTGTGGTGTAACAGCTGTCACAGCAAAATGTCTCAATAATGCAGCAGTAACTAACTAAAGTTAGCAGACATGAGCGATCATGAGTAAGTGGAGATAAAAAAATAAAAAAATAAAACCTGACTGTATCAGGTCGAGTAGGAAGATTGAAACATTTCTTATTCCAAAAATTAGAAAGTCATGCTCGTAAAAGGTTGCAGAGCATCTTCTCCATGTCATTGTTGTTCATCTGTAGTAACTGCAGGGCTTTCAACTGTCTGTAGATGGATGACGAGGCGTCGCTCTTGCCGCGGAAACTTCAAGCAGCTCTCGAGCAAGCGCTGGAGCAGAGGAATGACATCATCAATCAGGACTCTGACAGCGAGTCAGACGAAGGTGAATAAGCGACTGAACATCTTTCGGTAACAAGGCAGATGTTCTTCTTGTTAATTAGGTCTTCGAGTCTGTGAAACTGGCTGGGAAATGACGTCTTCTGTTCTGCTGACAGTGAGTCATGAAAGGCTCATCTTTGAGATGAGCTAATGATGTTTCTGGTGGTAGTAGTGTACATTTGAAGCTGACTGGAGCATAAGTGCAGTTGTTTTTAATGCGTCAATGTCTCTATGTGTAGCTCCTATGTGCCCTCGCAGTCAGGATTCCCAGTTTTCACCCAGGAGGCCAGGGTTTGACTCCTGGTGTGGAAATGAGGCTTTTATCAAGGAATCATGAATGGTTTACCTGTAATGGGCTGTCACAACATGCTTTACGGCACAGAAACAAAGAGAATTTTGACATAATAGGGTCAAATCATTTGTGTTTTTTTAAGGCTACTTCAGACAGTCTTATCTCTGCTTTCCAAATTCCCCTCCAAGACCAACAGCTAACACTATGTGTGGTTATGTTACATGTGCCAAGTGCCACTCATAACCAGTTCTCACTAGTCCAGAAAGCCAACACACTTGTGCAACCCACAGTATAGCCCCATTGGACTGTAGGTGAAGGGAAAAATGAAACTACAACTACAACAATTAGCTTTCTTGTGCTAATATTAGTGGAAAGTAATAAAGAACAACAACAACATGAGTAATCAAGAAAAGAAATAAGTAAAAAATATTGACCTGTGGGAAACTAGCCTTGGATGACAGTTGTAGCTCTGGGTGCTCGGATGAGCAGGATTTCAGGTTTTTCCTGCAGTGTCATTTTGCTTGACTTGACATCTTCTGACATACGAGAAACACAAAGCTGTCACATCATTATTGTTATGTCTCAGTTTTGTGGTTAACATGACTGAGGTTTGGTCTTGATTCAACAACTTTACTGTGCAAGCACAGCGAAATTCTTGATATTCAAGGTTTAACAAAAGCTGTGGGCACATTTTATCGATTAACGCCTTCGTTTTTATCCCCACAGAGTATAACTCCCTGAACAGCCTGGTGTCAGAGGCGTTCATCCGCTTTTTCCTAGAGACTATTGGACATTACTCCCTGTTTATCACTCAGAATGAGCGCGGGGAGCGCATTTTCCAAAGAGAGGCCTTCCGCAAATCAGTGGCATCGAAGAGCATCCGCCGTTTCCTGGGAGTCTTCATGGAGTCTCAGATGTTTGCAGGGTTCATCCAAGACCGGGAGCTCAGAAAGACACGAGCTAAAGGTAGACTGTTGGTCTCTGAGTGTCAGCTGGGTCTATGAATGCTCTTTCTTCCTTAAAACATTTCATGAGAAAGCTGTTTGCTTTTCTTTGTGGATTTCCACCCCTGCGTTCCTGGTGCTCTCTGTGCAGAAGAAAGCATTGCACCTGCACTGACCTCTAGTGGCTGAACGTTTTTCATCAGCATGCTTTCTCACTGAATCACAGCAGCTCCCTGAAGTATTGATGTTTCATATTCTCGTTCTTTTTCCTTCCCCCCCTTTTTTTTTAAAAAGAAAAATCTCTGCTGTTGTGTTGACAGGTCTGTTTGAGCAGCGGGTAGATCAATATTTGGAGGAGCTGCCAGACACAGAGCAGAGTGGAGTCAACAAGTTCCTCAGAGGCCTTGGTGAGTTCAGAAGCAGACATATTTTAGGAGCTGGAAAGTTATAAACAGAAATATGAAATATTTATTCTATGCTAATGTCATCTGAACAGGCAGAGCTACACAGCAGCTTTTACTGAAACTCTGCACACTTTCACTCTCACTTTATTTTTATTGTAAATATCTCACATGACATGAGCTAGCTGTGATAGGCTTCACCAATAAGAACTTAAACATGGATGTTTGCCAGTAATCAGTTTTTTTTTATACCAAATATTCGTGGCTTCGTTTTGCATTGTTTAATAGATTCATTTATTTTATTTCCAGGAAGTAAAATGAAGTTTCTCCACAAAAAGAACTGAGGAGAAGACCTGATCTTTCAATTCTCTGCGTCAAGATGACTCCCGTTTTCATCCTTTTTTTGTTTTAAATGTTCTAAAAGCATGTACATATTATTTCACTGTAAGCTGTGATACTCTTCAGCCTATGTTTATAGTATGAGATAGCAATAGCAGGACGGTACACAGCAAGTGAGTCGTAGAGTAACCACTGATGTCTAGTCGTGCTTGTGAAGAGTGTTATCGGAATGTGTGAGTGTATGTGACTTGAAATGGGTTGCAGGTGGGCGTAGATGTACAGATATGTTTTCCTTTTTGCTCTATTTTACGACAGTGTTTTTCTCTGTTTGACCTAAAGCTTATTCAAAAACTGTACATGCAATACAATGAAGAAAATGGTTTGAACTCTTCCTGGAGATTTTTACAGTCTTTTATTAAAAGTGATCATTAAAATTGTTTCAGTGCCCGAGTGTAAGTGTTGAACTTAAACTTTATTCTATTCTTTATTCTTATTAAACTTTATTCATTCATTTTATTACCAAAACAAGGCCAAAAGCAGTACAGACATCCCAGTCAGACACAGACATATATTTCATATTTTGCCTGACGATGAAAACTCACCTCCTTTTACTGCTGACATCTCAATGACAGCCGCTCCCAAAGCTGTGCATTAGGTTGGTAAGATCCCAAAAGGCGCAGTAGTCTAACACCGGCTACCACATGCTGCTGGTAACCTAATTACGTCTGTGCACATCACTCCGGTGGCTGTCGCTGCCACGCTCTTATTAGCTCTCCTAACTGAGCGGCTTGCTGTTGATTCCAGGTGCCATGGTGCTTTTCTCCTGCCAGTGTCTTTATTGCAGTTAAGAGTGACATTTGATGTGAAGTGGTCGTGCAGAGACTTTCAGATAAAGAGCTGGCCGTGATAGAATTTTTTTGCTTGAGCAAAAGTTGTGAAATCAAGTTATAATAACAGTGAATGTACAATTATGCTTTCAGAATGTAGTAAATACACACAAGTACTAGTATTTTATATTTTACTGTGGAATATTATCATTCATCGATGTAATAAGTGAGAGTTTTAAAATCCCCCATTCCACCTGACATAACAGCGTCTTACCACTTTAACCTCCTCTGACCTGAGATCCTATTTTGATTTCTTCTAGCTATTTGTGATTAGAACCTGATAAGTATGTAAACCAAACCTCCTCTGTGAACGGGAAGTTTATGTAAAAAAAAAAAGAAGTATCTCCTTATATGAGGATATTGGTTTTCTTTTACAGCGTAACACAATAAAGTCAATGCTGCTTAACACAGCATGCAACACTTAAAAAACAGAATGAAACCCAAAATATCTTCACGTAACAACACAAGGTGCCAGGAAGTTAAATGTTGCAGGTGAAGCCAACTCTTATGTTGGTGGCTGTGTTATTTAAACTTATTTTTATTTTTAAACTGATTTTTTTTCTATTCTATTATATCTATTCTGATATACGTCTAGGAAAAAAGTAAAAAGTGCAATAACTCCCTTTAAAACTGATTGCAGTTACAGTGGTATAAGGAAGATATAATCAAAAAAGTATCTAATTTAAAAATTAAGTAAATGTAAGCTCCTAAAACCACCAAAACACTGCTAAAATTATGGCTGTACTTTAACTTGTGGACACCAAGGATATGTGCTGCTACACAGCAGCAGGGGAAATGGGGTAAACTGGCTGCATTAAAACTGGTCCTGCAGATTATAGTATCAATAATTCAAGACCTGGAAAGGATAAGTGTGTAGAGTGAGGGCCTTAAATTGGGAATATTTACCTGCTACTTCTTTAATATGTGTAAGAAAATGTTTTAATGTTGTATTTGTGACCATTATGAACGACGGCTTCGCCAGATTGATTTAAAAAAAGAAATCTTTGAATGTTTTCACTGACGTAACAATAAAGCATTTCTTATCTTTATTTTATTTTAATTAGATGACACTTTTAAAGTCATACATGCCACTGATGATGATGTTTGATTTGAGTGTTGAGATTTTAAATGGACCATTCACATGTCCGCTGAATTTCTGTACGTTTAGTCAGGCACTAAAGTCATCTATGATTTTCAGATGCTTGCTTGATTTTAAAACGCTGACAATTTTTTATTATGATAATGCACAGCACTTCTAAAAGCATTACAAAACACTTTAGAGACCAAACACAATTAAACTATTATTGTATTATTATTATAGTATTTCAGCTACTCTCCGAAATTTAACAGCTGAAATGATGCTGCAGTAATAATTCGGCGGTAAAATGCGTAATATTTTATCACTATGGCACTTTTTTATTTTTTACTCAGAAATTGATACATGATTCCCGTTTTCAGAAAAATGTGGAGTTTTAAATTTTGGTCACGTTGTTGAGTTGTTCGTAATTTTGTAATTACATAATTTTACATTTAAGTTATGAAAGGCATTACACGTTAAGATTTTGTATTGCTCATTGACGGTAGGCTCTGATTGTAAACTTGCAGTCTTCTCGCCAAGTGTCACACTTCAGCCTTGAGAAACGTCAGAAGTATTGCAGGACTATAAAATCTCACGATTAACTGCGAGACTTGGAATCTCCAAAATTTTGTCCGGGCCAAAGAGCGACATCCGATGGGGGGGATCAACACTCGGAGATGCTCTGGTCAAGGTAAAAGAAAAAAAAAAGAAAAAGAAAGGAAAAACTGTCTTTGTGCAGACGCAGGGCACAAGATGTGATGGGCAGGATGACAGAAGCGGAGTTTCTCGGCAGACAGTCTCGTTTCCTCCGGACCAAAAACAACACTGTGACATCCTCACACGCGCGCACACTCCTGTTTACCTGACAGGATGTTTTGCACGAGCCGTGCGCTTCGTGAGGGGATTTAATTTGTACACAGGCACAGTTTGTGGATGCTTAGTGGTGGAAAGTATCCGTGTGCTGACTTTGTGTTTGCGTGCTGTCCTTCTCTGTGTTGTGGATTGCACCATGATGCCATGATAGGGGCGGAATCTCATGCGCACTTTCTAAAAAATAATATCACGCTCAGTGATGCGCTGGCTGCTGATGCAGAGGCAGGCTGTGGATGAAGGGGCAGGTACTCTGCGATGTCTCTGACGTGCTCGTTGTTGTTATTTGAAGAAGCTTTAATAAGGTGCTGACAGCACATCCATAAACAGATGGAACAGGTAGCCGAACGCGTGATACACCAGGAGGAAAATCACAGGAAATCCCGAATTCCCACAGCCTTATGCAGTGGGGCAATACAAAAACTACACATTACTGTTCATACTTAATGTAAGTTTCCCACGAGGGGTGGTGTGATATTCAGATACGGATGTGCTGTTTTACATTGTTTACAGTTCAGTCATAATTTAGCCTAAACACTAAACAGATATTCATTGCAATAATTTGATGAACTTGTATTTATTATTAAGCTAAAGGTAATTTTTTTTAACGCCTCGATAAGATAAAGAGGGTAAAAAATTGATTCTTGCATAATTATACATCCCATGACTTAGTGGTGTGCAGAAACTTTTTGTTTGTTTACCTTGTGACATGTGCTGTGACTTGACTCACATAAAATAACTCCTGCACGGCTCTGGATTTCATATAGGCCAATTTCATGTCCAAGGCCACCCGCTGTGATTAACGTCTTGATAAGTTTTTCCTCTCATTTATTGCGTGAATTGAGCTCCACGTATTCTGTAAGTTTTGCTATGAATATTATACTAAAAATAAGGGCCTTTGCTTCAATGTAAAGAAATGTAATTTAATATAAATCCAAATCAGCATTTGACTACTACGCCCAGTGAGTGTAACTGCTTTTTAAGAAGTCTACTAGAGGACCGCAGCTCCCAGCATCCTTAGTGCTGCAGAGTAGCTGCAACCATGTTAGCTAACAAATTGTAATAAAATATTATTTTAGGTTTTGCATATATATTATTATATGTTAATGTTGTGGCATGTACTACTATAAATGAAATGCAGTGGTTAACTTAAAGCTGCATTAATAAATAATTGGTCACTTTATATGCATCGTGCTGTGCAGAATTCTCGAGCTATCCTTCGTTTCTTTATATTTTGGTAGGAAAATGGGAAATAGGTGCAGCGATTTATTGAAACATGTACAAACGAAGCAAAAACTTTTTTACACTTTACTTTTTACAGTTCTAACAGGCTTGAAAGTCAATATTTGGCATGACCACCTTTCTTTTTCAACACAGTCTGAACTCTCTTAGGGAAGATTTCTAATAATTTAGTGTAATTACAATTCCTGTAGTGTTCAGGAATAGTGCTCCAGGTTTCATGAAGATTGAAGATTCAAAGCTTCTCTTTGGATGTTGGCTGCCTTTTGTTTCATTCTCTGTCAAGATGATCCCACACTGCTTCAATAATGTTGAGGTCCAGGCTCTGGGGAGGCCAGTCCATGACTGTCAGTGTTCAGTCATATGTTTTTCTATCCAGGTATGCTCTTACTGCATTCAAAGTGTTTGTTTTTGAGATCATTGTCATGCTGAACAACAAAGCTGTTGCCAATCAGATGGTACTGCACGGTGGATCAAAATATGATGGTACTTTTCTGCATTCCTAATCCCCATCAAATCTGACAGAGCCTCCACCGTGTTTTACAGATTGCTGTAGACACTCACTGTAGTATGTCTCTCCTGATCTCCACTATGCCTGTTGACAATATTTGGACTGTAAATTTCAAATTTGGATTCATCACTCCATAAGACCTGTTGCACTGATTTTCAGCACAGTTTTTTATAATTTGGCATACCTCAGTCTTTTCTCCCTGTTTTCCTTCGTTAAAAATAACATCCTTCCACTGAGCTCATTTCTGATGAGGCTTCGCTTTGCTGGATATTTTCTTATTTCTTAAGGGCATGACTTTCAGATACTGTTCATCTGCTGTAGACTTTATGTTTTTTGCCAATTTTTTGGCTAATGGCTGTTTGAGAATCACCTTGTTGGTTCTTTGCTAAGTTGCCTGTTATGTAAACACAACACAGGTTCACCCCGTGAGGGGTGGCGCAAGAGTTTTGCACAGAACACTGAATTACAGACTACCCATAATATCAACAGTATTGACAGTGTAATGACTAACTGGGAATTTTTACTGTGCAGCTTTATGAGTCTTTTGCTAGTTCAGTGTTTTTGGATTTATGGCTTACATGCTGAGGCCGAACCGATGTCAGTAATATTACATTTGAATATTAAATTGTGTTGTTGGTATATGTGGAAAAGTAGCTTATTAAGGAGGTAGGCATTGCAGCTTTAAAGAGCAATAATATGTGAGAGTTGCTGGTCTGCCTGCTTATTCTGCCCCCTGGTGACAAAAAAAATTATAAACGCCCCTTTAAAATAAATAATAGTGAAAATAAATGTCATGTTATTTTATATCCTATCAGCTATACCAGTTCAACTACCCCACATTCAAAAGATAAACATGATGTGGAAAATATGTGTTTAAGACTTGTTTCTATCTTTAAATTAAATTGAGCAAGAAGGTCGGGATGTTTTTGTTATATATGATGCCTTTCCTGAAGGAAGTCTTTGCGTTTGATTAATATCTGGTGAGTGAAAAGTGAAGACGTTTCTTTCCTTTTCATGGATTTGGTAACAGTGAGTTGTTTGAGGGAAGGAATAGTAAAATAGCACGATTACTTCAGAGTGGTTGAAGATAATCCCGCTTTCTCTGTGACCTCATCACCTCAGTGTTAATAGATGTTACACGGGAGGTGCTTTCAAGGGAGAGATCATAGCGCAGGTTTCTATAATTGTGACGTCTCCGGAGATGGTATGCGTATCTAGTGCCAGCTTAGCAGAGCAGGGAAGCTGGCAGGAGGTTTCAACGTGAGTGATAAACGCTGTGCAGGTTGCAGAGAAAGCGAGTGCACAGTTTGAAAATGCTACAGAGCTGAGTGAACGAGACACAGGGTGCACTACGACTGGCTAATTGTGTTTCAAATTGGGTCTTTGAGTTCACAATGGGGAATGGGATTGCTCTGAGCTCCCCCGCTGAAGTATCCAAGGATGAGAAAGTTGTCAGATTTTTAGGTCAGGCTGTAAAGGGTTGTTGTTAGGCAGATTTTCTCGTAGGTCCAGATGCCACATTGGTTTAATTCAAAGCTACTGGATATTTGACGTGGGCTATTTTAAGTTTTGGTTGGTTTAAACAGTAACCTCTTCTTTGGTTTCGTTTCTCAGCTTTTATACTATCTTGCAACTGTATCTTTGAAAGATATGCAAGTGTTATATTTATATATGTCTTTTCTGTGTTCACATCTGTACTTGTTTTCTTTCATCGTACACTGCTCCGTTCATTTTAACGTTCTGATTGATTTTGTAGTGTTAGAAGGAATAGCAGGAGTGTATGCTAGTCCCATCAGAGCCTGACCCCGTTTCCGTGAGCTACGTTAGAGTGTAGCCCCTCTGGGACTTGTCCCCTCCTCGTGCTGACGAAGGGAAGAAGGCCACAGCTGGCCCATCCTAGCCCAACTCAACTTAGCCTGACAAAACCTCAGCCTTGCATCACCTAATCCTGCCTGCTGCAAAGAACCTAAAGGTGCTTGCATTACAATTTCTCCTTCCCTGCTCATTGTAGGTCACTTGGTCTTCCTTCCTTTAATTTGGAAAGGCTTCCGGGGATATTTTGCCCTACAAAAAATAATTATGTTATCTCCCTAATTCCCAATTATTATGCACAGGCTTATTTAAGAAAAAGGATTAGATTTTCCCTCCCTTTTTTTTTTGTTGGCTGCACCAGCGAGCAGTGAATGAATATGAACATGACACTTCTCTCCTCGTCTGCAGTGAGGGGTCCTACACTTGGATGAACTGGGGGAGGAGAGAGCACAGTGAGCCTGTCATGTAAGCCGCCTCCTCTGGGGCCACCTCTCGGTGCACACTGCTTCCTGCCTCAGGTGGAAGCCTCAGTGTTTCTGCTGCTGAGGCGTCAGGCAGTTCTCTCTCTCTCTCTCTCTCCTCTTCACTCCCTCCCGCTGAGAAGGCGACACATCCCCTCGCAAAGCACGGAAATGGAGAAGGTAAGTTGTCGCATTTTTGCATCTTGTTTCCTATCTTTAATTTCTTTTTTGACACAACAGGAAATTATATTTCTTTCATGTGGCACTTTATGCGCTGTGCACTTTCTGTATAAAGCTGGCATGTTTCTTATGTTGGTGTTGCCCTCTTCTCAACCCAAAAGTCTTGTTAGATGTTTGGAATACTCCTACTGTTGTCTCTGGACTGGGCAGAGTTTCAAAAGCGGATTTTATTCTAGAGGTGCTGCTCCAAAATTAGGCAGGATCAACTATAGGTCACAAATGTCCCAGCAAGGATAAATTAATAAAAGTGAAAGTGCTGTGGTCTTTGTTCTTATAGCTTCTGTGCTTTTATTTTGAAACTAAAGATGATGTAAACAAGAGAGGGCATTTGAACATTTTATTGATGAAAACCAGCTTTTTTAGATTTCAGTGTTAGATATTTTATCGTGTTAGATAAACTCTGTTGGTTACTTAGATTTATCCACACGAGTTACTCTACAAAGACTCTCTGCGGCAATTGCAAGCATGCAAATGCATAACAACTCCTTAAAGTGTGATTCCACCCTAAATGAAGCAGCAGCACAAATTTTTCTGACATGTGCCACCACATCTTTTTAACACATTGTCATGTGTTTGTGTATTCATTGTACGACTTAAGGCAAAGTTTCTCTTTCAGAGCTGCTCAGAGTGCACAGAGCCGACTCTTGCACAGAGTCTGTGTACGCTCTGCAACAAGTGGTTGTGTTACCAGTGCACAGATGTGCACCAGCATCTGAGAACCCCCAACACTTCCCAGTACATGGAATCACACCAGCAACAGAGGCCCAGTGCCACCCAGTTCCCAGAACTGCACCAGAGGGGCTCCAGCTCCCTGCCTCCTACTGGACAAGGCAAGACATTAGTTTGATTTGTTCGCTTTACAGACTTGTATGACACATTATTATATAGTTAGCAGGGCTGGTATCTCTTTGCAATGATTAATGCATGATAGCCGCATGTATTTTTATGCACCTGTCTTTAACACGTGTCTCAGTGCTCGGATGATTTCATTTTTGCTAATATTAGTGTTTTTGCTATTTTAAGCCCATTGCGTATGTTTGGCAGCTTTGTTGCCAGCTGCTTTTGCACAAGTTGTCAAATCATAATGAGCACGTCCCAGACAGCATTATTGTGATGTGGGAGGGTTAGCGTTTGGTTTGTGTACTTGTGAGAAAAACCGTGTGACAGCGCTGATAGACAGGATGTGGTCAGTCAGATCAGGCTGATGCACACAAGGTGATGCTCAGCTCTCTACCACAGAGATCTCTGATGATCTGCAGGCAGGAGGGGGGGTTGGCTGAGGTGAGCCGGCCAGCAGAGAGCAGTAGGGGACATTTATTAGCATTATCCAGCTAATGTTAGATGGATTTTCTGTGCACCAAAAGCTTCCTATACATATATATATAGATATAGGTGAGAAGCACTTTTGAGTTTGTGTATTAGAAGTGACATCTTTGTCACTAAACACTCTTTAACACATACCATTGCAACCTCAGCTTCCTTCGGGTGCCACAACTGTATGCTGTCATTATTTTGGTGTTAAAGTGTAGAGCTAGGTCAGCTTTAACAAAGCTTGTCAACAAAACTCGTAACAGTTTTCTTCAGCCACTCATGTATGTTTAATGCAACAATAAGTGCACTGACTGACTTTTATTTTTTAACAAAAACTCCTAGTTGAAAAAAATAAAAGAATCCAGGTACGAGGTACAAGTACAATTTACATTCAGACCATTAGCTAGCAGGAGAATAAACAACTTAAAGAACTGAGGCTTAGTCTGGTCAGCATGGCACTTTAGAGGAAACTTCTAAGGATTTACAGCTCTTTAAGTATTTCACATCAGCATATCTGTCCTGTACTGATGACATTAAAAGACACTTTGGAATAATGAAAAGTGTGCACAACTTATCAAGAAGACAGTTAGAGGCTGTCATGTGATCCTGCATGCCATTTGAGCAAACTTTGAGCAAACAGGCTGATGACACTGCAAGTCTTTCTTTTCTTCTAATGCATTTACTTTAATGCTGCGTGCTGTGGGCCTGACTGTGAACTGCCTGTTGACTGCTGCTCTGCCCCCCCTCTCTGTATGTCGTTCAGGCCCGGGGTCGTATCCTTGGTCCCTCCTCATGTGCCACTCTCACAGACAGGAGCCCTTGGAGCTTTTTTGCGAGTCATGTGACCTTCTGTGCTGTAGCAGCTGTCACCTGTCCTCCCACAAAAACCACAGGTCAGTCCTCAGATGCACAGCACAAGGACACTGCAGAGAAGGGCTAACCACAGGTTAAAAAAAACTTCCTGTGAGCAGTAACACTCTTTAACTGCCTTGTCAGTTTTATCATCTATATCTGCATACACTACCCTTGGCCAGCCTAACATTCATTAAGTATTCATACCTTTTTGTTTTCTGTGATGTTAGAAAGCAGGAGGTGCCTCGAAGGTCACCTGCATAATGTCTTGTCCTCGGGGGAAACAAATTCAATTCTGGTGTTCGTCATGCTCAAAGAATAAATTAGTGAACTTTCTGCCTGGTGGATGCTGTGATCTCTCATGTGTTTAGGGTGGTGCAGATCGGAAAGGCCCTACAGGATCAGCAGTGGCTTTTTGAGAGTCTGATGGTTCAGGTGGAGGAGAGGAGGTCTGCAGTGGAGAACAGTGCTAAACAAATAGAGGAGAGGTTGGTTTTCACCCACACGGTCATTAAAGTCCAATTTCTGAGCAACTTTGGCCACAAATGGTCACTAACTGTGGGTTTGGGAGGGACTGAAACATTTGCCCCCTTTCCGTCTTTCCAGGCTTCACGGAGTGAAGATTGCACACAGGAAGGCAGAGAACCAGATTAAAATGGCAAAGATGATTATGATGAACGAGCTTAACAAAAGAGCCAACCTATTAATAGAGCAACTGGAGGTAATTACTTTCTCTTTCCATCTAATCATCTCGCCGGCCACGAATCTACATGCAAAGAATCTGTAACTGCCACGATGCCGTCGCTAGCTCGTGATAAGCTGTCGCAGCTGCTTAAACCAACATCCCAGCACCTACATCTGTCAAAAGCTGTCTGTTGATTAACCCGCAGTCCAACCACAAGGCTTGCCTTCTGCAAGTAAGTACACAAAACTTCATGTTTACATTTGTTTTTTTATTTTCTACAGAAGATTGCAGAGGGCTTCCAGCAGCGTCTGGAGGACCAGCTGCAAGGGGCAATAGAGATATGTGGCCAGCTGGACCATATTCAGAAGTTCATCACCTGGGCTATGACCCATCACTGCACAAGCCCGGTGCTCTTCAGCAGAGCTCTGGTATGCATATGAGACAGTTAACAGACGTCGTCCCGCACACGCACACACACACACACACAAAGTCCGGTCCTGTGAGAGAGGTGATAATTAATTTCTTGTAAAGTAGAACAACAAGTGTGAAGTCTCTTTTTATCATCTTTGAAAAAGAAGCCACACATTTACATTTAAAGGGGAACTCCAGTTGTACTTGTGAAGGTCAGTTTGCTAGAGATTACTGCTCGGTCTGTGAAAACTGTTGTGCTGTACAATGCCCTCTGTGTTTTTGAAGGAGCAGCCTGAGAAAATTGCTGAAGTTGTGTTGCTGGCTTTAGTTCAGCATGAGAAAGAAAGAAGGCTCCATGTGCTCCGTACTGGCAGCCTGGAGTTTGACATTTACCAGTTAGGTGTGGTTTAAAAATAGAAAAGCTGCATGATAAGCAGTGCAGGATCCACTGTTTTGGGAGATTCGCCCATGGATGGAAGGTCTCTTTGTGGAAGTCCAAACCAAATCACTTAAGTGTTGTTTTAAACTTAATTTACATCCATTTGTCTTTCTGGTCTCATGATTTGTATGGAGACATATCTGTCCACTGATTCTTTTGTGACGCAGTGGTGTGGTGGGCAGCTTGGGGCCTTGTGCGTGGACCTCAAGCTGCCCACCGCATCACTTTTTTGCATTTGTCCCAGTCCAAAGACATGCTCTTTGGGTTAACTGTTACCTCTAAATCAGACAGCTCATGGATGTGAATCAACTGGAAATCTGTCTTGAGTGTATTCCACCTCTTGCCCTATGATAAAAATCTTTATATGAGGTCCACTTTAACAAGCATGTGTTGTCCCTTGTGTTGATTTAGTTTATTGTAAAAAGCCGAATGACATATTTTTAGTGAAAGGAACAAAGGAAATGCATAATCATCTAGAAATATATGCTGGCATTTTCTTCCTGTTAAAAGGGAGTTTTTCCTTCCCACTGTCGCCAAGTCCTTGCTCATAGCGGGTTGTCTGATTGTTGGGGTTTCCTCGCTATCATTTTAAGGTCTTTTTACAATATAAAGTGCCTTGAGGTGACCGTTGTTGTGATTTGACCCTAAATGAATAAAAGTGAGTTGAAAATGGTTTCATCTTTTTCATATATATATCTTTCTTACAGATTTCACTCCAGATGCAGCAGCTGCTTGAGGCGTCACACCACTCAGACTCTTGGAGTCCTGTGAAGATAAAATTCAACTGGGATGCTAGTTACTGGACGAAACAAATTTCCTGTTTAGGTAAAAATCAATCCGTTAATGCAAGAAGACTTTTTTTAAGAACATGTTTTTCTAGGAGAAACCTCCTCACTCCAAAAAAAAAAAAAAGTTAAGTAGACACAAAAGGAACTGTAACTATGTATATCTGTTTGATAATTAATCAGCATTAATTTGTTGCATGACATGTGAAATACTGTCTGTGAAACCGAGCTCTCACTGTGACTCTGTTACTCTGCAGGTCAGCTGACTGTTGAGGGGGGAAACTGCGCTTATCCCCCAGGGTTGGCCTGCTCCAGTATTATGAGACCCCAGCCCATTACCTGCTTGACTCTGCCACCAGTGTTTCATAGAGGACGAGAGCCGGGCTGTGGGTACCAAGCCTGCTGTGAGCCTCAGATGTGCTGCCTTCATGGCATTCATTCTCAGCCAGATCTTCCCAGTCTGGACAAAAGCCAGCTGGACGCCACACTTTATAACTCCAGCTGTGCTCAGCCGGCTCATATTTCTGCTTCCCAGCACCAGAACCAGCAGATCCAGAGGTTCTGGGACCAGGAGAGTTCCTTGCAGTGTCCTCCCCCTGCATCACCTGTCCCAAACAGAAGGCACAATCAGCTCAGCCGCAGCCGAGCATCTGCGTCTCAGCCACAAGCTGCTGACTCACAACCACAATCTCAGCCTAAGTCCTATCTTTCTCATCATCAACACCGCAAAGAAGTTCTTCCAAATAACCAGGCTCGACTAAGTGCAGAGCGTGGGAGACCAAGCCGGCGTCGGGGGAAGCTGTCGACCAGCAGATCTCTGCAACAGGAGCTCAGCTACACGGCTGTGGAGAGGGATGCGATGAGTGAAGAGAGCCGGGAGGAAACACATCGTGTGGAGGAGACCTGTGGACAAATAGTGGTGGCTGAAAGCAGGGAGATGTTGGATGAAGAGTTACAGCAGGGCAGGAGGGTGCAGAGTCCTGTCCAACAGAAGCAACAGCAGCACCTGCTGCTGTGTTTATCAGGTGTGAGAAAAGAACAGCAGAGGACCAGCTCTGCGCTGACCATCAGAGACCACAGAGATGCCAGGGTGAGAAATTAAGCTAAAAATGGAACCTCACCAATAGAGGGTATTGCAATATAATATATATCCATATGCACATGCATTAAAACAAGAGCTGAAGCTACAGTATATTAAAAAACAAGATGAAAAGGACGACAACAAAAAATGCATGTTAAAGCAACAGATTACACAAATGAAACACGAATCTCTTTGCTGTCATGCCAGGAAGGGCGACCAGCATAAAAATCTGCCAACAGCGACACCTATTTTCAGCATGAGATCAGCTGAAAATAGCTTTTTATATACAGCGTGCTTCTTGTACGCTCTTCGTTGTAACAACAAAATTCTGCTTAAATCCAGCTTCATAAAACTTCTTAAAAGCAGCAGAGTTTAGAACATTGTTTGACAGTTGGCCCTCAGATCAAAGCGAGCCATGCGGTGGGATTTCTGTGCACCTCAGCCTTCGGTTTTTCACTTCACACGTGGTTCTGCAAAGTTTCTAGGGGCTCAAGCGAAGTTTTTAACCCTGCTATGGTAAACCACACAAAGCTGTTTATATGTGCCTCTCAGAACCCGCTACTGTTTGGTCAAGCCTATTTCCTGTGAAAACAAAGACGTTCAAACACTTGCTTACACAAAGGCACCAAAGCCTGCATTAGAAATTGCTTAATGATGGGACGTTTAAGTCGAATGAGAAGCTCGGAGAGCCACGATTTACACATTTTGAAAGGGCTATTGTTTATTTTTAAAATATTGACATGTACACGAGTGTTGGAGCGTTTGAGGCGGCATTCAGTTTTAATTAATATCCATTAACGATTGAAACCAAAAGCAACACTTTATATTAATGCCAGAACGATCACTTCCCACAGCTGACAGCTAGCCTCAAAAACAGATGGCGCAACAGAAAGCTGCTCTTGCTTTCAAAAAGAAGGGATGATGGGAAAACAAAAGAGCTGCTCTGACAATTATAGCCGAGCACTTCAATGCACGCTTAATTCCAGGAGCTTGCTGTTCATCATAATCACTCGTGATGCCAGAGGTTTTAGCAGCCGCATAATCGCCCTTCTTTAAAAATTCTCAAGATGGGTGATTACTACCACAAAGATATGTTATTTTTACATTTTCAAGTCACAGCATCTGAAAGTGATATAAAGCCACTTGGGCACAGTCATTTGTGTACTTAACCTGTCATTAATGAGTCACTGAGGGAATAGTGCGAGCTGCCAGTTTTTTAGCTCTGGTTTGCACCGAGATAAATTCCCATACCCCTCCGTGATTCCAGAGAGCAGGATTATAGTCTATTTTCCTCTACAGCCTGAATCCTGCATACGTTTCCCAGGGGGCATAGATCAGGTGAGTGTTTTAATCGCATGATACTAAGGAGCATGTGCTTGGTGTCAGCCTGGCCTGAAAATGTGTGATGGTGTACCAGAAAAAGAGACACAAGCCAAGGTGTTTAAAAAAAGCCTTTTGGAAGACTTGAATCAGGTAAACTGTAATATATGAGAGAAACTGTGAGAGTGGTGGCTTAATCAAAGGGCCACACTGTAGCTCTCGGGTGGAATTTACATATGATAATTGGTGTGATATCCAAAGCTTTCATTGCTCCAACAATAACACTAATATATTCAACATGTTTGTAAGGATTAAGGTGTTCCCTGAATAAGCTCTGAGTGATGTTTTTGTTCATTTGGTGTGTGCCCGTGTGTGTCCATCCACTTTCTTTTTTGTCTCCTTTCAGTTTTTAATGGCATGAACAGGTGCACCTGTGCATGCAATGCTGCTTGAAACCCCAGCTCAGTTGTGTGTGTGTGTGTGTGTGTATATATTTATGTTTTTTGACAGAGATCCACATCCCTGGAGGTGTCAGTGACAGCCCACGAGTGTGTATCTGATGAGCAGCAGAGCAGCAGGCTGAGCCCTGGCTCGGTGTGCTCGAGGAGGAAGAGGCGCTCCCAGAGCATCCCGACAGAACTGGCAGCCCCGTCCGCCAGCCCTTACGCCGAAAGGCCCACCGGATGGGCTCGTAGCCTAGAAGCAGGAGCTGCAAATAAGGTAACCCCGCATCAGAATATGATCGCACGTGGGGAGGCTGTGCTGTCAGAGAGAATAGGACTGATCACAGCTAGGAGAGTGCACTCGCCACATGTGTGTTCAGCACTGTCATCTCTGGTCATACAGAGTTCCACAATAAAAACTGTAACTACAAAACTAACTAGAGGAGAAAACAATACCAAGATCCACTTTGCACCGATGGACTGAGATGCTCAGTTGTCACTAGGTTGCTGTTTTTCAAGCGCTTTTAAGGATTCATCTGCCACGTGAAGAAAGACCAAAGCCTTCTGGAGGTGCAGAAGGAGCAGAATAAAAGGAAAAAGGAATGCAGAGTTAGAAAGAAGTGAGCCCAGCACACCTGTGCACGTGTAAAGCCCACTTCTCATCTCTGCTTGAGGCTAGCAGCTTAAGGCGAAATCAGCTGCTCGTGGCACGGCGCACCCACACCTCTGATCTGGTGCTATGCATATATTAGAGGTGCTCAGTTTGATAAGGCGGAAGAATGAAAATGAGTGAAGGAGAATGAATACAAAACGATGGTTCTGCTAAATCAGTTTTAATAGTTAAATTCCCAACGTCTGACAGAGAGTGCGATACTAAATCTGTGCAGTACTCTTGTAAAAAAAAAGGGAGAAATAATAAAATCTGTGAGGCATTTAGTTGAACAGTTTTCTCAGGAGATAAGCTAGGGAATGAGGAGCCCATTTTTCCAATCATTTTTGACATTTTCTATCATTTGAAAAATCTGCAGGATCCTTTCAAGTCGTTATTTGGTTTAAGAGCATATTTTGCTGCTGGAGTTAGTGACTAAAAGAGTTTTACATAATGTTTATTTTGATTTCAGTATTACGTGGTGGATCCCAGACAGAGGAGAGCATCGGATGGGGTGCTCTGTGTGGCCAAGGAAACTTCAACTGAACCTCCTTTAATGTCCTATAAGACAGAGCCAGGTGGTTGAAAACACTCTGAGATTTTTTTTCCTTACACACTCAATTAAAAAACAAACAAAAAAAACCACATTTTCAACTGCTTGACTTTCTTTGTACTTTTTAGATCACCCTGTCACTTATGCAAATGAAGAGATTTTTGACGCCAAGAAGAAATGCAGCTTCTCAAGTAACAGCCACAGCAGGTACGTATTGTCTTAAAAGAATGAAAGATCAGTCCATACACAAATCATGAAAACAGATTGTTAAATTGTTTTTTACATCCCTCTAAATCAATAGTGATGTTCAGAACGACTCAGCAAGGCCCAGGGTTCCAGTGGTTTGCCTTGAGCGTCTCAAAATACTTGTGTCTCAGCTCCCACCGCACGGACGAAGACAGAGTGACCCTTTACCTGCCAGCGGGACGGATAAGAGCGAAACCCTCCCTCAGCAGAAAACCTGGCAGGATGTAATGCCCCAGGTGTGGTGCATTTGTTTCATACAGAACAAGAAAGGAGATGTTTTAAAAGCACCAAAGCAGGCATATAATTAGCTGTCACCACACCATTTATTTCATTTGTTTATTTGGTTATGGCATGGATTAAACAAACCATAATAGAGTGTGTTGGCTAGTAAGCTTTAGGGGTAATTTAGGATGACCCTGGCTAGCTGCTGTCCTCTGTAGTATTTATGCATGAGGGTTTTAAGAGATTAAACTATAATATGAAAAAAATCCCTTCCTTTCTCTTCTCTTGTAAACACAGGGAATAACAGGAGAATCTGAGACTTACGGGGCCACCCGCTCGCTTGCA
Organism: Etia nguti; assembly: GCA_015106755.1. NCBI lineage: Eukaryota > Metazoa > Chordata > Actinopteri > Cichliformes > Cichlidae > Etia > Etia nguti. The sequence goes on from VUQG01003348.1 coordinate 79,850, forward strand.
GCACCACAGCGACAAACTTGTAATGAGTCCACCGCACAGTCAGCCTGCAGCGACAGCAACATAGGGGTACCTATTCCTCATAAAGAATCCACACTGCCCTCCGTTGACTCTGAATATGTGGCACCAAGTTTCTATGAATTGGATCTGGATTCTGACTCTGATCCCAGGTCAGTCTCAGAGGAAGCAGTCATCTCTCAGGCTGATTCAGACCTACAGCTTGACTCAGATGCATCACCAGATTCTGACCCGAATGCGCCGTCTTCATCTGAGGCTGAACTGGAGTGTCTAGCTGAGCAGAAGTCTGGAGAGATGGGGCTGTGTGGCGACTCAGAGCCAAGTCTGGAGTATGAGGCAGATCCAGAATTAGATGCGGGACCAGACGGCCGAGGGTTGGATGCCGATACAGAATCAGGTGATGCTGAAACGGAGTCCGACATCCAGCCTGAATACGACCCCACTTTTCAGGGCGAGACCGATTCTGACGTCGTCTCCGATCAGCCTCCAGACTCTCAGGGCTCCGTGGCATCTGAGCTCGATGTAGACTCTGAACCCGAGCTGACCACCGATGACCCGCAACCGCTTCGTTCTGACCTGGATGAGGAGATCGGTCCAGGTCAGAGGCCGCTCCTGATTGCAAATCCCGTTGCTCCCGGAGACACAGAGGATGTCCAGCCTGAGCAAGATGGCGCAGAGTTGGAGAGTGAGGATTTTTGTGCCGTTTGTCTGATCGGAGGAGACCTGCTGTGCTGTGATCGTTGTCCAAAAGTCTTCCACCTCTCTTGCCATATCCCCCCTTTGCCGACCTTCCCCTCGTAAGCTAACGTGAAATTTCAGCACAATCCTCACACCTCCTGTTTAGCTGGTATTGCTAACCTAATGTGTCTTCTCTCATTCAGAGGTGACTGGGTGTGCACCCTGTGCAGAGATGTTCTACAGCCAGATGTCGAATACAACTGTGACAATGAGAGAGCATCTGGAGAAAATGCATCAGCAAATGGGCTGTCTCCATGTGACCAGAAAGTAGGTCAATTCATAAGAACAAACTTATTTACAGCAGTCAATCTGATATGTTGTAGAGGGTAACACAGCTGTCACTCATATTACCTAAGGGGCTTCATCTAAATGCTAAAAAATCTCCATAAATGTCACGAGTAACGAGTGTTTATGTACTTTACCATATCAAAATAAAAAAATGTATGTGACAATGACTTCTAGGTTGTTTTTTTTTTAGTTTTTCTTTAACTGTGATCACTCTCTTTCTGTCACACCAGTTTTCATTCATGTTTGGTTGAATCTTTGCAGAAATGTGAGCGGCTGACACTTCTGATCCTCAGTAACATCCTGAGTGCGCCATTCCAAGAGCCCGTCAGTCCACTTGTAAGCTAATCAACATTTTCTTACAGTAAAGTTAATTTATTTTTGCAAAATATATTCATGTTTTCATTATACTTACAGACACACAGTAGTTAGGAGTTTTACTACCACTCTTTGGTTGCCTAAAGTTTCTCTCATGGGTTTTATATGTAACACAGCTCTGTTCACATTCAGTTTTTGTCAGAGTGAGTGGATCCTTAGGGCCTTAAAATTGTGCCGAATGCATTTTCTTCTTCAGAAAGTATTTACAAAGCTCATTTTATATGATATTTGAGGCATTCTATAATTGTAATTCATGCCTAAATCAGCTTACAGTCATCTGTTTATGCAACATTTCATTGTGCATTGTTCTTAAGCTGTTTTGTAACCCATAAACAAAACTTCAACAGAGAAACAGGTTACCTCCATGTTACCCTATGTTATCAAAGGTAACATGGGTCTTGAGTATCTAACTTAGTTTAAGACTGTGATGCAAGCATGCACGCTGTGCACAGGTAGAAGCACATCTGTCACAATGATACATAATGGAGCTCATGCAACATTAATGTGATGCATTTTGAAGAGCAGAGTGCTCCTGAGATAATTAAATTGGAATTGGTTTTAGAGAACTAAAGTGGCTGGGTGGATAATATAAGAGTCTTAAATGCCACTGCTTTCTCACACAGGCACGCCATTACTACCAGATCATCAAGAGGCCAATGGACCTGTCTGTGATCAGGGCCAAGCTCAGCAAGGGGAATACCCAGTGTTACAGCTCGGCCGATGAATTTGTGGCCGACATGTATCTCATGTTCCGCAACTGTGCAAAGTTCAATTACGTAAGTTAAAAATCTAAATTTTGCTTGTTTCTCTGTAAATACGGTTAATCAGTCTCGACATCGTCACTGGTCAGTACTTCACTATAATTACTGTAATTGCATTTTTTTCCCTCTCATTCCAGCCTGACTCTGAGGTGGCCCAAGCAGGCCGCAGCCTAGAGGCCTTCTTCACCTCCAAGCTGAAGGAAGTTTTCCCGGGCAGAGTCTTCCCAATGGCTGAGGTGGATTCAGACAGCGATGAGTACGACGAGGCTTATAGGACCACTGAGAGTGGTTTCCCCTGGCCAGAGAGAAGAGAGCAGTGCCACAGGAAGAGGAAGAGGAGGCAGTCTCTCAAGTCGAGGAGGCATCATTTCTAATTAGAGCTTAATAGTGTGCAACCATGGCAGCAAACATGTTATTTCTGTGTATAAATATGCTGTTTTTTTTTTCATTTAGCAGCCAGAGGGAATGCACCAGTGTTTCAAAAAGCAAGCCGACCTTGTGGTTTGCAGTGATATGACAGTGCTGCCATCTGATGGCAGTTAACCATGCGAAAACAGGATTGAGAGTAGTAACTAATGCAGGAGTCATTATTATCCATGCAACTCATCGGAGGAGCTGAGTGCGAAAATGGAAATAAGTGAAGGTCACATATATTAGGTTACACAGTCGTACCTCTGTGGATCTCGGTTTGTTGCTTCTACAGCCATGTAGTGAGGTGATGCTGTAATACTTCCTTTATCATGTCATGTTTTGCCTGCTAAGCATATGCTCCTGATACGCTGCACTGCTTGCTATTTTCTGCTAACATAAAATATCTTACATATCTTTCATCACATGCTTTTTTGTACAGAGGATGCTGTAGTTGGATGCTTATTAATCACACTTTGCATCTTTATTAAGTGGACTTTTTCAGGTCATCATAGCCCTGATTATACGCAGTACTCTGAAACTTTGTCGCTAAATTCTGTACTTACCATATTCACGAGTTTCCAACACATTTATACACGTGTCACTGTATAAACGTTTATTTTACTGTATGAATGATTGCAGGCAATTAACTTAGGTTTGATTATTGTTATAATTATGTGTGTCAGTAGCTTTTTTTGAAAAGCAGCAGCAAATTGTTTAGATTAGAGGAAGACAGGATGTGAGGGACTGTGGGCACCGTAAGCACTGTTAGAGCTCACCGGGGCATTTTTATTGTTAGATAAATTTAATATCTGGAGCAAACAGTTCACGAAATTTAAAATTTCACATTTAGCCATCAGATAAGTTTGTGTATGTATATTGCATATTATTTCTGTTGGAGCAAAATCTTCTACTCTTCTCTTATCAGGATGTCTCAGGCTTACTGGAAGTCTAAGGTATTGTTATCTTTGATTACTGATGAGTATAAAAATGTACTTGCTGCTGTGTGTAGAGAATTACTGTAGAAAGGAAATGCGTAATTTTATAAAAATGCTGTAGCACATTTCCTGTTTTTAACTATGCTGTACTTGGTTCCTGCAGCTTAATATACGCTTTGTGTGTCTCATGGCAATGGATGTACAAAAGTAGCGAATGTACAGTATATGTAATGCTATTCCTTTTGACATCAGTAGATCTAATAGGCGTATGGGAAAACTGCCATAGTTGCTGTCACTGTTTGAAGAGAAATGTTTTCTTTTTTCATTTTTTTTTTACTGTAATTATAAATGCACAAATATTAATATCAATAAAAAGCATTCATGAAAACAGTGTGTTAGCATTCTTATTGCAGCGTGCAGTCCCCCTGCATTTCTTTATATTTTGCTTCCACGGCTTTCTTGTAACTTTTATGCTGGTCTTGAGAAATAGTTTTTCTTTGGACACTGGCCGCTTTCCCCCTCATTTTGCATGTTTGCTAAGCCACTTAAAACTGACCTATGAATCATTTAAGCATAAAAAGGCACCTAACTCAAGGGTTAATCAGTGCTGTGTCTACACATAACAGATAACTTAGCAAAAAAACCCATTTAAGTTGTATATTTAAGCACTTTGTTACTAGCAGCCTGTCAGAAAAACACATTGTCCCCCTAATTTTATTTAGTTTGAGCTATAAAAGCAAAAAAAATAACACAATTTAAAAGGCATAAAATATTACTTTTGCAACAACAAGGTGATTTCCAAAAAAGCTAACAGGCAAAAAATGGGAAAGTGGAGGAAAAAAAACATCTACAGCAGATGAAAGTCATGTTGTTAAGAAAAAATCCAGACACAAGACCTGCCTCATCTGAAATAGTCTCAGCGGAAGGTTGACTTTCAAGAAGCAGTTCTTAAGGAAGGGGAACAGGGAGAAAAGACTGAGGTATACATGTACACAGGTATACATGTACACAGGTATACAGGGAGTGGACACATTACAAACTGCAAAGCAGGTTAGATGCTGGATCAAAATGAAGCAACGTTAACTTTATATCAAAATCCTGTTACTGCCAAGTCACATACAGTCTGAGGTTATGGGTATGTTATAACTTCATTAATGGTGTGTGGAAGGGTGGTAAGGGTGCTCAGAATTACACAGCCGAAACTGCAAAAATATTCAGAAAAGGCTCTTTCATTACTTCTAAAACCTTTGAGACATTTAAAAAAAATTTGGTTGAATTATCTCTCAAAGTGCTTTGACGCAACATAAAGTAGAAAGACTTTTTTTGTGAGTGGACAGAAGTTCTGAAAATTAAAGAGATGAGACTAAAGAACTAAAACTTGTGTAATTAGTCACACTTATTTCCTTGAGATTTGACAGCCAAGATTTGACAAGTATTATTTTTATTTTTAAAGTAGCCACTACCATCAGCCTGTACCTATGATTGCAACCCAAGCCTTCAGTGCAATCTGTCAAATGTAAGAAAGCAATCAGTCTAAAGGTTGGCAGCTCCTGGAAGCCCTCAAGCAGGGCAAAAATGCACATCAAGGTTTTACGAGTTTCTTTTTACATTTGTTTTTAATATTTCCGAGTCATAAATCAACTAGCATTCATCATTTGAAGTTTTAGCTTTTAGTTTTATGTAATTAAATGCTTCTTAAAACCCATTGCTTCTTTGCCCTGATGTATGTAGAAGTGAGTCATGCAGACAGCACCACCCACGTAGTCTGCATGGTTCTTAAAAGGCTTTTTCATGGCCACTTCAAACAGAACACCATCAGAACACATCCCATAACATGTAATAATGAATCTGATTGTCCGGAGAGCATTAAAGATAGAGAGGGAGAAGTAACTCGCTGGACTCTTTCGGCAGCACAGACGTGATGTAACCCTTCTACGTGGCCCAGGAGACATCACTGGCTCCTGCCTCAAGTCAAACATGAGAAACTGTGGAAAAACAAATTTTAATGTTTTAATTGCATGTGAAAAAAAAAAACATTTAAAAAAGCTAAAAAACAAAACGAAACAATCCTCATATTTAAAAGGAGAAGTTCAAGAGTTCAAAGTGTCATAAAATTCACTTAACATAGGATTTTCTGCATGTTTTAGTTTTAATCAGACAATGGAAGGCGAGATTCATCGTAGGGATTTTAAGGGTTTCCTGGAGAGAGAAGGACATTTAACAGAAGCCCCCTGGTGATGCATTAAAGTGTTAGCATTGTAAAACTAAAGTAACAGCCCCCCTCTTGGTGCAAGTTGCAGTTTGACTTCTGTGACTTTTGTAGTTTGCTGCAAAAAAAGCCTGTCCTTTAAGAACAAAGAACAAAATTCTGTTTTTTTACATTACACTGCTTA
>VUQG01003350.1:0-14861 GCA_015106755.1 Etia nguti
CATTTGTAACCTTCACTAAAGCTGTTTCTGTGCTGTGATGAGCTCTGAAACCTGACTGAAACTCTTCAAATAAGCCATTCCTCTGCAGATGATCTGTTAGCTGTTTGACAACTACTCTTTCAAGGATTTTTGATATGAAAGGAAGGTTGGAGATTGGCCTATAATTAGCTAAGACAGCTGGGTCTAGGGATGGCTTTTTAAGTAAAGGTTTAACTACAGCCAGCTTGAAGGCCTGTGGTACATATGAGATAGGTTCATCATATTTAAGATTGAAGAATTAATTAATGGTAGATATTATTTTAGTAGTCTTGTATGGGGTCTTAAAGACATGTTAATGGTTTGAAGGAATTAATTGGAGGAATTAATTATAGATCAAAAATAAAATATTGCACCTTATAATCCAAAATCTAGAATCCACTCACAGATTTTACAGTGTAGTCTCAGTGTAGTCAACCTTTTCCTCATCAAAAGCCTGTTCACAGGCTACTGTGTTGCCTATCACAAGGATAACATCATCCTAAGCTTCACCACTGCTGGTGATAAAGCAGCCTACAGGATGGAGGTGAGGAAACAGGCAACCCCCACCAGCCACTGTTCATTCAGGAGACTGAAGAGCATCAGTGAGAACCTCACTTGGACATTTCACACCATACAGCTAGTTAAGAGGACTCAACAGCAGCTGAGGAAGTTTGGTATGTTGCCTATGATCCTCAGGAACAGAGTCCACAGGATAGCTGCATCCATCCTCAAAGACCTTATCAACGTCTAAAACAGGGTGTTCATACTTCTACCCTCAGGCCTGAGATACAGAAGTGTGAAATCTAGGACCTGTCGGACAAATAATTCTTTCTTCTCCGCTGCCATTAGACTCCTAAACACCTGACAAGTTTTTAATACACTTTTGCATACTCATTGCTTTCTGCACATACATCTGATGTAGCATTCAATCTGTCCATCCATTCACTTCCGCTTATCTTTATCAGGGAGCTGGAGTCTATCCCAGCTACCATAGAGCAATGGACAGCGTACACCCTGGACAGGCTGCCAGCCTGATGCTGGGCTAACACAGAGAGACAGACGACCATTCACATCTATGGGCTATTTAGAATCAGCAAATAACCTAACCCCACTAACTGCATCTCTCTGGACTGTAGGAGGAAGATGGAGAACTCACGCAACCACAGGGATATATTTATATTATATATATTTCGATTTTGTATTCATTTTATGCTTGTAAACATAATCATAATCTATAATCTGATAAATGATCCCCTTTCTTTTATGAATTTTTTAGCCTTTGTCAAATCTTTGTAAAATATGTTTTAACCATATTTATTTTACATTTTTTAAATTAAATTTGAAGTCAAACGATATATTTTTTTAACTGGTTACATTGGACTAAGTTTATATTCCAGTGCTTTGATCAGTGTCAGACTCCAGGCCCAGTGACATGATTCCAAAGCCTCCCTCTCTGTCTGGCCATTCAGTCAAGATCTTCTTGCTTTTTTAATCCCTGCTCCTCCTTCCTTAATCTGATCTGTGATGGATTAACAGTGCACAGGCCAACACTATGTGCCTTTACTATCTTCACCTTGATAAACAGCAGTTTATCAAGGTGATATACATCGTCAACATGAATAAATATTTCTCTCCCTCCCTCTTCCATCAGTAGCCGGGTGGGTCGCAGAGGTCTCTCTGGGTCCACTGATCAATTCCACTCCAATTACTTAGTGGCAGTGGTGAGCGGTACTCTTGTTTCCCTGTATGACTTGCAGGTGGATGATGGTGGTCTCTGGGACTCCAGGGCTCTGGCAGCTCCCAGTGGACTGGATAGCTGAGTTTGCTGTTTTGAAGTGTCTAGGATGGGTGCTACCTAGCGTTCTTGGGGTGTGGGGCCTGGGGTGCTTGTGTAGGAGGATCCTGGCCCCTAGCCAGGTGGCTGGCCTCTTCTGGGATAGTCTGGGTGCGGGGCCTGGGGCCCTGATGCTCAGGGTCACCTGGTCTCTGGCTGGGTCCCTCCTAACACGGGGGTTGCCTGCCTCGCCCTGTAGGGTAGGTTGGCCTATTTTTTGACACTGGTCTAGGAAACCATCCTATTGGTTTCCTAGACCCCCTGTGGCAGGGTGTAGGAAATGGGGGTGCATACTGTATTCCACATATAATGCAATAACTGAAATAACATGAATAGAAATGAAGAAATAAGCAGATAAACCCTGAACAAGAGGAGCCTATAGAGAATATATAGAGCTGATCTTGGAAAAGTTTTTGTCACAACAATGCATGCAGATCATATTTCTGTTTTTCAAAAGCTGACAGACGAGACAGAATTAAGAAAAAGAAATAGTGCTATTGATCAGTATAAAACATGTTAAAACAGTATTTTCCAAAACCGAGTGTAATGAATTGTTTTGTATAAAAAAAAGACAGCTGATGGTGACAGCGTTCATTTTAAACAAATATCTGTACTTTCTACTCCTTGTATTTTCAAAACAGGCTTGTTACTTTTTGTTTAACGCAGAGCTATTTTTTCACTGCATACCTTCAGACATCAAACTCATTTGAGCCCAAACAGATGAAGGGCACATGAAGGGCAATCCTATTTGTGTAGTAATCACCAGGGTATGTCGCATAAAAAGAAACGAAAAAGGAAAAACCGTGTGCTATAGTCAGGGGTTAGAGTCGGTTGGTGGTTTGGGGGTTTTTGTTTGTTTGTTTGTTTTGGAGTATTTTTTTTTCGCAACAACAGAACGAGTGTCTATAAGTTGCAGTTGCTGTACTTTAGCATCTAGCTAGTGCTACAAAAGAGGAGCGAGAGGAACATAAAGGGAGTTATGTTTTTTTAAGTAGCAAGTAATTATAAATGCAGCGTTATCAGCTCAGCAAACATCAACAAACACAAACTGTTTGTGTCTATCTAAACACTCAAAGATTGTATCAAGAGCTTCAATTGCACAAATAGAGTTGAAAAGCACTACATATGAACCAGTCCATTTACCATTTACAGTTTGTCACACAAAGTAAGTAAGTAAAATTTTATTTATATAGCACATTTCTAGATAAAAAGATCACAAAGTGCTTCACAAAGTATAAAACAAAAATAGACAAAAGTTAACAAAATGCAATTCTAAAAAGATGTGTTTTTAGTTGTTTTTTAAAAGTGGCCACTGAGTCCGCAGATCTTAAGTTCAGAGGAAGAGAGTTCCACAGTCTGGCGGCCACAGTGGCAAAAGCTCTGTCTCCCTTGGTTTTCAGCCTTGTGTGCTGAATAACAAGTAGGCCCTGATCACATGACCTCAGGGACCTCCTAGGGACATAGGGCTGTAAAAGTTCAGTGATGTAGGCTGGTGCTTGTCCTTGAAGAGCTTTAAAGGTCAGAACCAGTATCTTAAAATGGACTCTGAATTCAACGGGGAGCCAGTGCAGCTGTATAAGCAACGGTGTCACATGAGAATACTTAGATGTTTTGGTCAGAAGCCTTGCTGCAGCATTAGTATCATATTATTATTAAATAGGCCAGTGTCAAGCTGGTGTTCTGCAAAACCAAGTGGGAACAAAACCTAGCACCTCTTCCAAATTGAAGGCCGGTTTCCATATAATGGGCGGCAGGCCACGAAGTGGGCATCCCAAGAAGATAACACCACAAGAAAACCTTTTCCTCAGGAACTCTAGAGAGGCTTCTACAGATTTGCGGTCACGGTTTGCAGGACGATATGGCCGACATATTTCTACCCAGACAGAGTGTACACAGCCAATCTCCAGTCTCATTGGGCTGCCAAGAAGCCTGCCATGACTGTCGTTCACCATCAGGCCGTTTTTGTGCCCATGTGCCATGGAACCTGAACATGTGGAGGAATGTTACGTTCAGCGATGAGTCCATATTCTTCCTACAGCAGTTAGATCATAGGGTGAAAGTGTGGAGAAGATGCAGAGAACGCTATGTTGATTGCTGCACTGATAGGGAACTTTTGGAGGTAGAGGCAGTGTGTTGGTATGAGGCGGCATCTCCCTCACTGGAAAAACATGGCTCATCATCATGGCGGCAATCTCAGTGCAGAGAGATAACGAGATAAAACAACCAGTGGCAATCCCATATGTGCCAAGTTTAGATTCAGATTAGACTAAACTGAATCTAAACTTGGCACATATGGGATTGCCACTGGTTATGATTCATGTTCACAATCTTTTTTTCTTTTTTTTTAATTGACAGACTGTCCACCAATCCCCTTCCACTCCCACTACTTTGAGGAGCTGTTCATTACAAGAGGGTGCTACAAGGCCTGAATCCTCACCACTGACGTCTTCCACCATTTCTCAAGCTGGTGAGAAATTTTTCTCTTTGAGCGTGAGTGGGGAAAAACACTTTAAGAAATTAAAATGTATTTGTATTCTTTCTCTTTAGCCTACAGCCCTTCCAGTAATGATGGTCTTCCAGTTATTACTAGTGTATGCTCATTGTCAGCAGGCTCACTATCAAAAGGCGCATTGTCAACCCCGAGGTATGGTTTTGTGTTGTTTGGCAGCCTAAATATTTGTTTTGGGACAGTAACACTGGGCGTTAACTCTGTTTTCTGTGCTCTGCAGAGTAAAAAGGAGACTGCCTGTTACTCCACAGAGCACACCAAAAAGATCTCGGATAAATGGCTTCCATAGGAGCACCTCGGAAACAGCCCCATCAGTAGATGTGACCCCGCTGAGCTCACCTTCTGTGAATGTCGATAGTAATAATGATGATACTGACGATGAAATTGTCATCCTGGAGACTGCTAGTACCCCCAAGCCAAAACAGAACCTCTATGATTTAAAAAAAGTGAAGAGAGAGGAAGAGCAAAGTGATAATAATGTCAGCATGCTGTTGGAGTGTAGCGATGATGCTGCTGTGGATGTCCCCTCAGACACAAATGCTGCAGGAGCAAGCTCTGCAGGGTCTGCATCTGTGGAAACCAGTTCCTCCCCAGCGCCCCTTCCACAGCTGTCAAGCGCCACTACCCAGACAGAAGCACCTATAGTGAAGCAAGAAGGCGAGGACCAAAACCAAGATGATAATAATATTAATAACGGTGGTGAAGAACAGACTTCGAATTTGGATAACTGTAACGTTCAGCAAAGAAAATTTAAGCAGGAGAGCAATGGAGACATTCAGAGTGAGAATCAGGGACAGCAGACCTTGCAGAATGGCGTGAACCATGATCTTGAAAGGGAAGGAAGTCCTAGACCTTCCTGTTCAAATATCGGTGACAACGAATATAGTCCACTTACCTACCCCAGTATCTCTGAGGTACAGCAACAACAAGACCAGCTGCTTGCGCTCATGCAGGAGACCGCTCAGGAGAGAGACTCTTTAAAAGAACAGGTCCAGAAACTTACCTCACAAGTGAAAGACCTGGAGAAAAAACTGCAGGAGATGGCGCCGGTCAGCGTAAAGAAGGAGTGTTGTCACCAAGCCAGCCAGACAGAAGAAACAGGAGAGCAGAAGGACTACAAAAGTCTGTTCGAGAAGGCAAAACAGAAAGTCAGTGAACTGATTCAAGATAAAAAGGCTTTAATAGCAGCCTCTGATACCAAGGCCAATCTGACTGCTGACAAAAATGCGGAAAATGATGATGAGATCGCGCTGCAAGTTGACGCTCTAGTCCGGGAACTGGATCAAAGAACGAAGGAGACGGAAGAGCTGCGCTCACGGGTCAGTGACACTGTGTAGAGCTGTCTTTGTTTTAAAAAAAAATAAATAGTAAAAGTAATGACAAAAAGCTTTTCTCACATTCAGTAGAACTAATTTGAGTCTTAAACGCACTGAACTAAACAAGCTTTTTACCTCTGCCTAGGTTATGTTTCTGGTAGCGCTGACATAGGTGCAGGCATGTCATTCTGTCTGTAAACACAAAAAGTTTGAAACGAATTCAAAGTCATTCGTGTCATGTCAAATTTGACCTCTATCGAGGTCAAATGATTGATCTGAAGGTCAACATGATAAATGATGGTATACAGAGCTGTTACAACTATGTTTCTTACTGCCATTGTTTATATTGACAACGTACTGTGTAGGGAACATACTGTTCCCTTAAAAGTAAATACTCCTCAGACAGAGAGCTGCCCTGGGGAAGGTTTGCACTTTCTGAGTGCTTCTCGTTGATGCCTATATTTATTTATTTATTTATTTTACATCTGGCAGCAGCTGGCCGATGTTGTCATGTGCCTTAATTAGTGTGCTGATAAAAGCACATGCTATGAGATATACCTTACATCTGCCTCTCAATCCAACTGTATAAGGAAAAATATCTAACCATCAGTCCAGCAGTCCACTGTTATGCTTTTTTTTTCATATTTCTCCTTTCGATTTATTGATATTGACCTTACTACCGTCCCTCTTCCTCTCCCTTTCCTTCTGCACCACCAGCTGGACCTTTTGGAGGAGGACAAGGCAAACCTGGCAACCCAGTGCGAAGAGCTCCGGTTAAGCTTAGAGCACCAAAGGGAAAAAGCACAAAGTCTTCCGACACCCAGTGAATCTTCAATTCAGACACATCCAGAGGAGGAAGGAGGGGCAGCTGTTTCTGGCACGCATTCAAGCTCAGATGCATCCAGAAGGTTGGACTGCTGGGAGATCACTCCTCATGTTTTTGATGTACCGCTCTTTGATAAAGGCATTTTTGAAAGCAGCCTCACTGTTTTTCTCCTTTCCGTTTCCCTTTAGTTTGTTGGAGCTTCGGCAGAACGTCGGGCGCCTCCTTCTCCGATACGTGCCTGCGCTGGACCTGGCACAAGTGAATTTCGAGTGCAATGTAATTGATGAGATCCTAGACCAGGTTCTCTCTGGTATGAATTCTGACACCCCTGTGGAAATGTTTGAGGAAACAAATGATTAAACAAAAGTCGTCACATCCAGGTGGTGCTCCACCTGTAAATGTTTCGTAAGGGGACCTGTGAGTGGGATATTAACTTATTTTAAGGTGTGTACATGCTTACAGATTTTTATTTTTAGGTTACTTCAAAACTAGCTTCTTTTTTTTTTATTTTAATGAAACAGAAAGCAAAAGCAGCTGTAGATATTAATTGCTCCCAAATTTCTCAATAAAATCAAGGAAGTAACAGTTTGTCAGTAGTATTGCCAGCTATTAATACTTTTGTGTTTGATTTTCTCTTGTTTTTGTTTTAAATAATATGTTCCACATTTTGTATTATCATGTCTTACCAAATATATTTTTATATTGCCTATTTATATTTGTTGATTACTGCTCTGCAGCGAGGTGTGGCTCAGCTGCAGGGGAGGGGTGGCCAGCACAGCTGAGGTCCATTACGGTAACCGCGCCTTCCCTATTTCAGTAGTTGTCTGGGCCGGAAGAGGGGTGGGAGGTTTGGAGAGGAGAGGAAAGTGCACAGCCACACAGGTGTATATATATATATATATATGTGTGTGTGTGTGTGTGTGTGTGTGTGTGTGTGTGTGTGTGTAGGAGCAAAATAAAAATGAGTTTGCCAAAACAACCTGCAGAGTCATCAGGTCCTTATGTCACAAGCTCTATGAGACTTTGGTAGTCTTCTCAAAATCACAACACAAGTCAGCCACAGAAGTCTGTCATCACAAACTTGGGCACGTTGATATTAAATAGAGCGGACATTTGTCATCGCAGCAAGCGGTTTCATTACAGTAATGAGGTGTGTGATGTGGGACACAAGGAGCAAGGTCTTCAGACTTGATTGATTGTTTCAAACTCAAATGTTTTGGCAGCGTAGGTGGCAATCAAGGCATTAACCTTAGGTACCCTGGTTTTACATTTCACTGTTGGGCAATAATTCAAGTTTAACTTTGGTAAAGAGCTCAGTCTGACCAGTGGCAGCAGCATGAACTTCCAGGTCTGAATATACTGATGAATTAAACTGGATCATTTTGTTTTGAAAGCATCTGCTTTGTGTTTCAAAATATTTTTTGAAGCGACTCTCAGGTGATAAAATAATCAGTGGGGAGTCGCATTTCCATTTTCCATTACATTTTACAGAAAAAATTAAAAGCATCAACCACGCAGTTTTACATGTTGTACTTCAACCTGCACATCACAGGCTTGAAAATAATGTTTTTTCTAAAATGTACTCGATTTTCAACTTTAAGACTTGTGATTTAACTAAAATCCTTATTGTAAAACTGTTAGCTCTTTTATTTTCTTTCAGTTAACCTGACTTAAATGTTTCACAGTTACAGTGCACTGTTGATAACTCTGATATTTAAAAATTAAATGTTCTGTCAAAAAAAAAAACACAATTGTGAAATTATGTTCTACCTATTTTTGAATAAAAATTTAAAATAACGGTATAATTACTACAGTTTTTTCCATTGTCATCATGATTTTACCATGATAATTACGATGTGAAAATCTAATATCATGACTGGCCTTTTTCTTTGAACATTGTCTGTTTTTCTAGTACTTGTACCTGACTATTTTCAAAGGAATTTTTCTTAAGCCACTTACATCAGATCTTTGAATCATTCAAGGTTAATAAAATATGCACCCAAATAATTCACCTAACTCAACCACTGTTGTGTCTACACATAATGGAAAACTTAGCAAAGAAACGATTTTAGATTTTATCTTTAGGCAGTTTGTTACCAGCAGTCTGTCACAAAACATTTGTTCCCATTTCTTCAGTTAAATCTTTGAAACATCCCAACGATTACAGTTTGACAGCCATAAAATAGTTTTTTTTTTTTTTTATCAACAAGAGAACTTGTCATATTTCCGCATGCTGTGCAGTGTTTCCTTAAACCACTGTAAGAAACTGGCCAAGTGAAGGAAAAAACAAGAAGTGAGCCTAAAAACACCGAGTGTTTACAATTATCTGTAAAACACTGTGGAGACTCCGTCATGGTTTGGGGCTGCATTTCGGTAAGTGACAAGATCAGTACTGATGAAATTATGAACAGAGACGACTACCATTAGATTTTCATCCACCATGCAATATTTTTCAGCATGGCAGTGGTCCTAAATACACTGTCAATGCAGTAAAAACATACGTGGATAGAAAAAACACCCAATTCAACACTATCAGTCATTGATTATCCTCCCCTTTTTTGCCTTATATTCTATATTTGCACGCTTTACTAAGTCGCCGTGTCTGGTGTTTATTACATGGCAAAATATAAAGAAATGATGGGATGGCCAAAGATCTGTGCAGGGTACATTAGGGAAAAAAACGAAAAGTCAGGACTATTGTTTGTCCCCGCCCTTTCCGTATTTTTGTCCAATCACGGCAGAGTAATGAACCGGAAGTTTTGAGAGTCTAGTACGCGGGAAATTACCAATTCTGACTGAGCTGGACAACAGATAAGGTAAATACTGTCATCTACTTCCAGTTATCTTCATTCACATTAATAAACATTTGCATTCGTCTGCATTTATAACGGGGACGCTTCTTAGCTAACAGTAACTTAAATACAAATGTTCGTGAATGGGAGAGTTGTCCACTGTGTTTAGCCGTAAACCAGCCCAACTAACCTGCCAGTTTAACTGCTAACGTGTTAGCCAGCTGTGCCCTATGTGTTAGTGTAGCCAAATGAGCGGCTTTATCAAACTGTTTTCTCCAATCCGTATGTCAGGGTCCATTGTTGTACGATTTGCTAACTAATGTGTTCATATGAGTTGATTGAAAACGATCTAGGTGGTGAATTTACCGTGTTTTTATCCCTTGAGGTCGGTGCCGAATATAAAAAATTGAAAAGAAATGAAGGTGGTAACGTGTGAGATAGCATGGCACAACAAGGAGCCAGTGTACAGTCTGGACTTTCAGCACAGCTCAGATGGACGCATTCATCGACTGGCCACAGCTGGTGTGGACACCACAGTCAGGGTGAGTGGAGACAGCGGTCAGAACATCTGGTTAATTCCGTAAGAGGTCGACGAGTTTTATTTTGTTTTGTTTTTAATTAAATAAAATGTGAAATACAAACAAAAAAAAAAAAATCCACTTTATATATGAGTGATTTAGACCATAAATGCAGCAGGAGTCTCACGGATATAGAAGACGCAGGTATTTGTACCCATCAGTTGTTCTTTCTTCATTAATTGGTCATAAAAACATTTGCCTTAAGAATAAGGACACAGAAACAGAGATGATATGTAAATATTATTCTGGATTTTCTCTAATCCAAACCTGGTCAAATTTGAACATGGAGGTTCAAATATATACATACACTATACACACCCTTATTAATAATTTGCAAGTTGCACCTGAACAAGATGTTTTTTGTAGCCATTAACAAGCTTCTGGTATCATTCTGGCTGGATATTTCATCATTCTATTTGCAGAGTTCATTTAAATTTTTTAGGTTTCCTGGTACAGACCTTGCTTTTAAAAATAGTCCACACATTTTCATAAGCATTGAGGTCTGGGCTTTGGGAAGGCCATTCCAAAAGTTTAATGTTAGCTTGCTTTATCCTTTCTAAAACCAGTTATGGATGTGTGTTTGGTATCATTGTCCTGTTGGAACACCTAACTGTACTGCTGATTTGAGGTGAAGTTGAATAATTTGGTGGTAATCCTCCCCCTTTGTTATTCCATCTGTTAGGTAGGAGGTTCAAAGGTGAGATAAAGCTGTTATCACCATGGGTTTCATCTGGTCAGAATGCAAAGAAAACAGCCAAATCATTGATTTGCCTTATGTCTTGGTTTATTTCGCTTTAATTAATGGTAACTTAACTTAAAGGAAGACACACATGGAGTACTAAACTATATCAGAGAAAACAAGGTTGGACTTTAAATCATTAACTTGAACATAAAGGTTTAAACTCAGAAGAACAAATCAAACCTCAGCTGCTGCCCTATGTGGGAGTGAAAAGAGTGAGTGCAGTCCTTATATAATATATGCCAGGTGAGTTTAATTAAGGCACAAAGAAACTCAAGAACCAATCAGTGTTGAGAAAGTCAAGAGTGGAAACAAGGTAATTGTGGTCATGTGAGGAAAAGGGTAAACAGATTGCATCTACTTTGTGCAATCTACCAGGACCACTTACAAAACAGCCCCAGAGCATGATGCTACCACCACCGTGCTTAAAGTTAGTACAGTGTTCTTGGGTTTGAAAGCCTCACCATTACTCCTCCAAACAAACCACTTTTCATTGTGACCAAAAGGCTCAATCTTTGTCTCGTCTGACCATAAAATTCTTCTCCAGAAGGCCCTCATTCACATGGGCATCTGCAAATTTCAGTCAAACTTAAAGGTGTCAGTTTTGGAGCAGTGGCATCTTTCTTAGTCAGAATCCTACAATCTACATCTACAATTCTCCTTCTTAGATATTCACAGAGTTTCTTGGATTTTGAATGACCAGAATTACCATGAGTGCATGTACACTTCTGGCCACAGTGTTTCACTGTGCATTTGTCAGGGTGATTATTGACCTTTTGTCTCTTACAGAGACTTTTTCAGGCCCGCTTTAGCCTTTAGAGAATGCCTCTCTTCAGGCCCATAGGATACTGGTTAACACAACAAGTCAAAGATCCTTAGTTTGAGATCTGGAGGAGGCACAAATCCCTTAGAGAGTTGCAGCAGGAAAGGCATCCTGTATAACACTCTTTGCCAAATCAGATAATGAGAACTACTCACTGTGGTGGCCCCTTGTAAATAACAGACACTGGTGATGGTCTCTAAATCATGATGCACCATCAAGCAATGTGATGTTTTCATGTTTGCGTACAGCAAGGTTTTAAATTATCGAGGCAAGTGACATCCTTAAAGGGATGAGTGTGTCACCCACAGGATCCACCTAACAGCAGTTATTTAAGTATTAAGATTTTTAATACATTTACCCTTTTTTATAACCTTTATCCTACTAAAATTAATCTGTGGATGGAGTATTGTTTGTGAAGTGCTGTATGTTGCACAGCCAATTTACTGAGAATTTTTAATGATCTGTTTTCCTAATGATGTTTTTGCAGCTGTGGCGGGTGGATGCTGGTCCAGACGGGAAGGCGGTGGTAGAGTTTCTGTCTAATCTGGCTAGACATACAAAAGCTGTCAATGTAGTGCGCTTTAGCCCTAATGGAGAGCTGCTTGCTTCAGGAGGAGATGGTATGTTACACATAGTAGACAGACGCTTCTCAGCCTTTTCTCCATTGTAAACATGTGTGTTTCTATTTAAAAGCAACTGTTGTTTTTGTTCTCAAAACTAAACATGTTTTTTAAGATACACTAATAGCGGCCTTTTAAAAAATTTGATATAGATGCATTAATTCTGCTGTGGAAGCTCAACGACTCCAAGGAGCCCGAGCAGGCCTCCGTGTTTCAGGAGGATGAGGATGCTCAGCTCAACAAGGAGAGCTGGACTGTGGTCAAAACGCTTAGGTACACTAGAACAGCAAGTGCTAATGTTTGCTAAGGTCAACAAAGTGAGACTCAGTCATAAATGGTGTTTAATTACTTTGTGTGACGCTCTGCTTGTTGAGGCTCTCATAACTATGATGCTCATGAGATGTGGTTATAGCAAGGAGTTTGATATCATCTGATTTATTTCCAGAGGGCACATAGAGGATGTGTATGACATCTGCTGGACACGAGATGGAAACTTCATGGTGTCTGGATCTGTTGATAACACGGCTATCATGTGGGACATCAATAAAGGTTTGTGGGTGCATAGATTTTATCTGTGATGCTTTTATCTGGTGTTATTTTTGACTTTCTGTCTGTCATGTTGTTTGTGTTTAGGACAGAAGCTTTCCATCTTGAATGACCACAAGAGCTACGTGCAGGGGGTTACCTGGGATCCCCAGGGACAATATATTGCAACTCTCAGCTGTGACAGGTGATTAAAACATTAATTAACCTGGTTTGAGAACACTGTTCACATTCCTATATACTCACCGGCGACTTTATTAGGGACACATTACTAAGTCACGTGGTGGATCCTCTTTTAACACCAGAACAATCTTAATTCTTCATGACATACACTCAAGAAGGTGCCGAAAATATTCCTCAGCTATTTAGGTTCATATTGATATGATATGAACGCAAAGTTGCTGCAGATTTGTCGGCTGCACACCCATCATGTGAATCTTCGTGTCCTGTACATCGTAATGGCGCTCTATTAGATTGGGATATGGTGACTGTGGAGGCCGTTTGAGTATAGTGAATCTCAGTGACATCATCAGAAAACCAGTTGAGATTACTTGAGCTTTGTGACATGACATGTTATCCTGTTGGGTACACTGTGTCCATGGTCAGCAACAGTAGTCAGGTAGGCTATAGCATTTAAACAATGTTCAGCTGGTACTAAGGAACCCAAAGTGTGCCAAGAAAATATCCCCCACACCTTTACACCTCTATCAGCCTGAACCATTGTTGCAAGGCAGGTTGGATCCATGCTTTCATGTTGTTTACACCAAAGTCTGACCCTGTCATCTGCAGCACAAATTGATACTCATCAGACCACACAACATTTTTCCCAGTCTTCTGTTGTCCACTTTTGGTGAGCCTCTGAGGATTTTAGCCTCAGTTTCCAGTTCTTAGCGGAGTGAAGTGGCAACCTGTGTGTTCTTCTGCTGCTGTAGCCCATCTGCTTCAGTGGTTGAGGAGTTGTGCATTCAGAGATGCTCTTCTGCTTACCTTTGGTGTAATAAGTGGTTATTTGAGTTACTGTTGCCTTCCTATCAGTCCCTTAACTCACCTTTATTCCCTATTATGAAGCTCAGTTTTCACTTCAGCAGGTTGTCTTGACAATGTCTCCATGCCTAAATGCACTGAGTTGCTGTCATGTGATTGGCTGATTAGATATTTGCATTGCCAAACAACTGAACAGGTGTAACTAACAAAGTGGCCGGTGAGTGTAGCATTGTTCCTTATTAAATGATTGTATTTGATGTTGTGTAGTCACTGACACTGATGTGTCAGCACGCTGATGCTCAGAATGTTTTTGTTTCTCCTCCCATTCAGGGTGCTTCGTGTATACAGCACTCACACCAAGAAGAAGGCCGTCAGTATCAGTAAAATGAGCTCTGGGCCGCTTGCAGAAGGAGAGGTCAGTCGTGGTTCTTATTACAAACTCTCTTCAATATCTTAAAGGTGGCTTTAATGTCTCGGTTACTTATTTCCAATCATTTTTATTAGCACCATTCTGGTCTCTCATAAATCTGAGAAATCTGTCTTTTATCCAAGCTGATAGTTGCATGAGTCGAAATACCTCTCTTCTTAACTTTGCAAAAGGTGTTTTTGAGGTTTTTCCTGCTTGTGTAATCCTTATTCCATAACCTGCTCTTTAAAACCAGTTTATAAAACCAAATATAAGACATTAAATGCTCTACCAAACTGTCCAGAGTGAGTGAGACTTGTTACGTAACCTTTTCAGGTGAAGCAGTACAGGATGTTCCACGATGACAGTATGAGGTCTTTCTTTCGCCGTCTCTCATTCACACCAGACGGGTCATTTCTGCTTGCTCCCGGTAAACACAAAGCATGCTTTTTACTGGTGAAATCTTCTTTTCTAACAGTGCAACATTTTTGTTTGACCTAATTTCGCCTTTCTGTTGTCCCCTTCTTTGAAACCTCAGCTGGATGCGTGGAGATAGGAGAAAACATCATGAATACCACCTACATCTTTTCCAGGAAGGCTCTAAAGAGGTATCTTTTGTGGCCTGTTATTGTATTTACACCCTTTTCAAAGTCTTTTAAAGTTTAATAATTGGTGTATATAAATATCTTTCTGTGTGCTTTTTAGGCCTATTGCTCACTTGCCGTGCCCATCTAAGGCTACACTGGCTGTGCGCTGCTGCCCTGTCTACTTTGAACTGAGGACAAAAAAAGGAGAAGGCAAGGACATTCAAGCAAGACTGATTATTTTGGATTTTGTTTTCTTTTCTTGTGTTGCGTTCTTCGTGTCACTCCC
>VUQG01003350.1:14881-37167 GCA_015106755.1 Etia nguti
GTCCAGGCTCTTCCCAATGTATTCCAGCTGCCGTACCGTATGGTGTTTGCTGTGGCCTCTGAGGATTCAATCCTGTTGTATGACACGCAGCAGACACTTCCATTTGGCCTTGTGTCCAACATCCACTACCACACACTCAGTGATCTCACATGGTAAACTTTCTTTTGTTGCTGTTTTAGCACAGGTATCTGTATTTAACTTTTCAAAAGCAAAAGATAGTCATTCACCTAATAAAGAGTACAGGAAGATATAATAATGTGCACAAAAAGAAAGTAATATGTATTTACTTATTTGTTAAAAGTAGCTGACTCTTTGCATTATTTACTCGTTTTAAGTAAAGCCTTATTTTCTTAAAGGGACAATTTGCCTTAGAGACAGCAGTCTTTTATGGAAAATACAAAACAACACAGCAATACATCAAAGCAGATAATCTGTACTCACAGAACATACACTTTGAGGTTATAAAGTACAAAACTTCATGCCAGTGCTTGTCATTGCCATCAAAACCACAGAAATCAGCAGAAGACAGAAACAGGGAAACAGCTAGTAATAGGCCAAATCATTTTATATGATGGTTGCAGCAACTGGAATAAAAAACCTTTTTTGTCACCATGATAAAGGGAAAGCTTTCACCTCATGGAAGCCAGTATAGGTAGGGGTTAAAGGGTAGCAATGCCTTGTGAAACATTTGGCTCAAATTTGAAACGAGCCATCTGATAAATTTCTCAAGATTTTTCTCCTTAAAGTTATACTTCTTCCACCACCTTTGCTATTGCAAAATTAATGTTTCTGTCTTAATCTCTGCTGCTATCTATGGGCTAGGTTAACTTTAGTTCACCCAGCACCAGTGCAAAGTACTTTGAAACTGTAAACTGCACCACAATACTGCAAACTACCCAGTTTAGCCTGGACTTAGAGTCCAGTATAAGTTTTAAATAACATGAAGTTATCAATGAATTTGTTGCTAAAAACATGAAAAGATAATTTTTTAATCAAGTAAATATCTGATTTAAAGAAAAAAATCTAACCCAGATTTGAACATAAATCAGGGTCTTCCATTTAATAAACTGGAAACTTGTAACTTTGTGAACATTCCTTACTCTGAAAATGACATTTTATGTGTGGATTTATGCCCATGAAATAAGGAGGTGGATGGTAAAACTGTAAATGTTTTACCATTAAGCAGACTTTATCCCTTTCAGGTCCCGTGATGGCTCCTTCCTGGCTGTGTCCTCCACAGACGGTTACTGCTCCTTCCTGTCGTTCTCTCCTGGGGAGCTGGGCACTCCACTGAAAGAGCCACCCACCCTGGAGGTCTTTGTCCCAAGCAGTGGTGTTGAGAAAAAAGGCAAGAAGGCATCATTGGCCAAAAGCTCATCTCCTGTATCCCAGCCGTCACACTCGGCTCCACCTGCCACATCCCAAGCTAACCAGGGCAAAGACGCCCCCTCTCTAACCTCCCCAGAGGAGAAGAAGAGCACCCCTCGTGCCACCTCCAAACCTCAGCCCCGCAGGATCACCCTCAACACCCTTGAGGGTTGGGGAAAGCCCACTACTCCTAAAGCCAAGGCCTCTGCAGCACCTCAGTCCTCAAAATCTGGGAGCACAAGCGCCCCTTCCACTCCCCAACCATGCGTAACCCCCCTCTCTCCTTCCACACCAAAAGTCCTCATCAGTACCAATACTCCTGGGCTCGCAACACCTAAGAGTGCAGCTACATCAAAAGGGCCCACTCCAAGGTAAATATTAGAGCAGCTGTCTTTGTGATTCTGTCAGGGTGGCAGAAAGTAAAACATGTAAATAATGATGTACTTAGCACGGGTATGTTTTTATTTCTTTTGTATGCAAGTTCTTTTCTTGTGTAGCTGCCAATATACATTCAAAGTTGTTTCATTAACAGTCTTTAAAAAAAGAAAATGCTTCACACCCTCAACTTTCAAAAACGTAAACATTTAATAATTATTTTATTTAAAAAAAATATTTTTTTTGCTTAAAGGGAAAGTATTATACTCATTTCTAGCTCCACTTGGTCTCTTTTACAGTAGGTTTTCATTATTATTCACAATTCACAGTAAGCCATATTTATCTGAAACCAGTTGTTTTAGCTCTTTCGTCCTTAGACAGCTTTCGTCTGTCTGCCTCTTGCAAACAGAAGTTTTTGTGAAAACAGAACCGTGTGCCTGAATTTACCAGATTAAGGTTATCTACTCTCTATGACATCATACAGTTTCAAAAGTAGAAAAAAAACGGTCTGAGACAGAGAATTTCCAACAGTGTATACCCGGAGGCTCTGAGGAAGCTTTGTACATATTGGTATCAGTATAAACAGACACTTTACAACTGCTGCTCTTATACATGTAGACACAGTCAAGAGTGACCGCTGAATCTCAAACCAAGCATAAGATTAGGGAGGAAAGATGATTCACGTGGTCTTTAACAGGGCATCGTTGTGCCAAATGGGCTGGTTTGAGTATTTCAGAAACTCCTGATCTGCTGAGATTTTCCTGCACAACCACCTGTAGGGTTTGTAGAGAATCTGCCGAAAAAGAGAAAATTGGGTGAAAATTGCCTTGTTGATGTCAGAGATCAGTGGAGAATGACCAGACTGCTTCAAGTTGAATGGAAGGCAACAGTGACTCAAATAGAAGCTCTGTGCAAACAAGGTAGTCAGACAAGCATCTCTGAATATACAACACCTTGAACCTTAAGTAGATGGGCTACAGTAGCAGAAAACCACACCAGGTGCCACTCCTGTCTGCTAAGAACAGGAAACTGAGGCTACAGTTCACACAGGCTGATCAAAATTCAACAATCGAAGTTAAAACATTGCCTCGAGTCTTAATTTCTGCTGTGGCATTTGGATGGATTGTTTGATGTAAACAACATGGAAGCACCAATCATTCCTGCCTTTTGTCATTGGTTCAAGGTGGTGTTTGTGGTGTAATCATGTGGAGGCCTATATTCTTGGCATATTTGGGCCCTTAAGAGCAACTGAGCATTGTTTATATGCTGCAGCCTACCTGGTTAGTACTGTTGCTAACCATGTCCATTCTGTTATGACCACAGCGACTTCTAATTGGCTGCTTTCAGCAGCACCATGTCATAAAGCTCACATCATTTCAAACTAATTTCTTGAACGTGACATGATGAGTTTACTCAAATGGCCTTCACAGTCCACAGATCTTAGTTTAATCTGAGCACCTTTGGTATGTGGTGGAACGGACGATTGATAAATCTGCAGCAGCTGTGTGACCCTATCATGTATCAGGGCTTTTCTGAAAGCACAAGTTGGTCCTAGCAATGTGTACCTAATGAAGTGTCCCACAAGTGTATGTGGAAAAAATACTAACGAAATCAAAAAATACCTCCTTAAAGAAAGTACTTAAACACTTGTACATATAATTTGTGGATGTGTTTTTGGTCAGTAAAGTTTTAAACAAAAGCATTTTTCAAATCCACGTTCCATAATTTATTAGGAGTTGCGTAAAGCCTAAAAATCAGTTGTTTTAGCACAGGTATCTGTATTTAACTTTTCAAAAGCAGGATGTGTGTCTCCAATTTTGAATATTATTCAAATATATTTGACAGGAAAGGGAAACTTGCTGAATCCCACTCGAGTGATCTAGAAACACTGTGAAATTATTTATTAAGCATGTAATATAGAGATAATAAGTGATTTTTGTGCAGCAGCATTAAATCTTCACTGTGAGTATTAAAGCTTCTTTTTAGATGCAGCGTGGCTTGTGTGAAGAGTGCAGTTTCTAGAAACTGCAGCGTATGCAAATTTATGGAAATATATGGACTATTCAAATCTTTGACTGGACTTGTATTAACTACATCTACCCTCCTAGCCCCCTTGAATGGGGTTTGAGTTTTCAGAGTGTGAAAAGTAAGAAAACACTGTTCTTTATAGTGTATAATATGCCTTTAAATATTCTTTTGAATAAGTTAAGAGAAATATAAATAGCTCTATTTGCTGTGTGATGTTTTTGTCGGTTAATATGTGCCCAGCACCTGCAGTGTGAACAAAGCCCTGTCTGGTATGAGGGATTCGTTGGACCCCCCACTGACTACAAAATAATAATCACTCTGTCAGACTGCTGGTAGACAATAG
Source organism: Etia nguti (assembly GCA_015106755.1). Taxonomy (NCBI): domain Eukaryota; kingdom Metazoa; phylum Chordata; class Actinopteri; order Cichliformes; family Cichlidae; genus Etia; species Etia nguti. The sequence goes on from VUQG01003350.1 coordinate 18,996, forward strand.
CAGGCCTGTGCATGCTTTTGTGTACCCCCCTTTTCACATCTGTAACTTGGAACATTTGACTAATTTTCACTGTTGGGCAACAACAAAACAAAAGACGATAAATACACGTTTTGTTGCTTTGAGGCCTTTTCAGCATTGCTACTTTTTTCTCTTTGTTTGCAGGAGAGTATCTTTGACTCCCATTGCATCCCGGTCTCCAGCTGTTGGCTCACTTTTCAGCCCTCTCTCCTCCACGGAAAAGGCCAAACACGGTTAGTGAGGCTTTGGCGGTCTTTTTTTAATACTGCACTTTTCACGATAATCAACTTTTATAACGGAGAGTCGAGTGTGGTGCTTACTCAGTTAATAGGAGTTCTGTCATGGTTAGGAATACATGGACATTTTGACATGTAATATTAAAGAAATTAAAGCTCGCTCCCTAAATGGAGAACAACCTTCCTTAAGATATTATTCACACCTATTTCTTTAACCTAGTCTTTCCTTTCAAGTGCTTGCTGTAAGATTTTCTCTCCTAATATCAATAAAAATTAAAAATTCCGTATCCCTCACAGCAAACTACGCAAAATTATTATTATTGCCTTAGCTGGCAACAGCCCAAAGATTGTTGTGGCCCTGCCTAGACTGATTGATAGTAGCAACAGCTTGTCTTGTCCTGTGTTTTAATCAGTCTGTGTTATTGTGCCTTCATTACAGTGCCATATTTTAGTAATTCCAACTTGAATTACCTCTTTATGTACACACAAGCTTGTAGCAAGTTATGGATTTGTACTGGAGCTTAGAAAATATATATATATTTAAAGATCTATTTCAGATTGAGTCTTTTTGTAGCTTTAATTGTGTTTACTGGCATCTCAGACTATGACATAGCTACAGATGCATTCAAAGAAGCAGGAAACGAAAGCAGTCAGACAGGTTGCAAACAAGCCAGCAGCATAGTTTAATTAGCTGAGCCACTTTGTTTGGGAGTGAACATCAAGGTAAGCAAACCTGAAAGAGCTATATTAATTCTTCAGTGCTAAACTTTTGGTCTGTTTAATACGTGTGTGTTTGATTCACTGCTCATGTTTATTGTTTGTTTGTGCTTTAATAGTGGTGATTTAAATATTAGAATAACAGAGTGAAATTTAACAGACTAACTGATGTTGTTTTTTTTCTGTGAACATTTTTTTTTTGTTCTGCTGTGTGAATGTTGGACAAATGCTAGTGTACATTCATGTGAAACTGTTTTCAGAGGTCTCTGTGAAGGCCTGAGAAAAACACCCCATGATTGAGTAGCTCGTAGAACCACCTTTAGCAGCAATAACTTGTTTTCTGTGTGACTTTAACAGTCTCACACATTGTTGTGGAAGAATTTTAGCCCATTCTTCTTTATAATGTTGCTTCAGTTCATTGAAGTTTTCAGGAATTTATTTATGTAATAATAATGTATACTTTATTGATCCCCGTGGGGAAATTCCTCTCTGCATTTAACCCATTCACTCAGTGAAGCAGTGGGCAGCCATTGGGCGCCCGGGGAGCAGTGTGTAGGGACGGTACCTTGCTCAGGGGTACCTCAGGGTAGCTGTTCAGGGGAATCGAACCCCTGAACTTCCGATCATGGGGCCACCACTCTACCTACTGAGCTATCCATGCATAGCTCTCTTAAAGTCATGCAGTTAGTTATGACTGACTGGACCATTGAAAGACCTTGATTGGAGGTTTGCTGCTGTGCTTAGGATCTTTGTCCTTTTGCATGAAGCTATTTAGCTAAGCTTTAGGTGTCAGACACAAGGCCTCACATTTGACTCTGGAATACTTTGGTATACAGAGCAGTTCATGGTTGACTCAATGACTGCAAGGTGCCCAGGTCAGTGTACTATGAAACAAGTTTAGCATACCCGGGATCTCTTTCTGTTAATGGGATTTACCCTAACAACATTCAGTTATACAAAGCTGGTTATCAACTCCCAAATAAACTAAGGGTTTTTCGATCTAGGTATGAGTAGCGTTGGCATCTGATCGGTCACACTGATTATTGTACTGTCAGCGAAACGGCTGATTTTACAAGGAAGTATAAACTGTAATTTTAGAAAAAAAATATGAAAAGGTTATACACATGAAACGGAATGCACTTAACCCTGCACCGTAACCTTCCAGGTAACCTCCCGAGAAATGCGCCTACGCGTTGAGGCGACACCATCTGACTGGCGTGGAAGGTCACAGCATAAATATGACGTAGATCTCCCACTGAAGCATTTTTCTCTTATTAATGAACAATAATAAATATTCAAAAGAAGCTCCACCTCTTTCCTCTTTGCGGTGTGTAAACAGACTCTAGCTCCACATTAAACTGGGCCACCATCATGATCTCTGCTGCTGTTGTGGTATCAGTGTGCGTGTGCTTAATGTCAAACTTTTTATTCACGCTGCTCCTAAATGCATTTGTATTGCAGGTCTGTTTTTAGTCCCAAATGTGGTTCGCGTTTCCATGGTGACCATGATGCGCTACAGAGCCCTAAACAGTTATTTAAATATCACAACTCTATCATTAAGACATGGGAGAATCTGATGGGGTTATAATTGAGTATTTCATTAATTAATGTTCAGATTTGCACAGAAAGTGTTTTTATTCTTGCACCTGCAGCCCTGATGGTGTTTAATGTACAAAAAACCCCCAAAACATCATGTAGTGCAGAAAACCCAGAATTAACGCCAAAGTTAACTGGATCTGACAAAGTCCTGCTTTCTAGTAGCAGATCATGGGGGTGCCAAAGAACCCAAATCATTACCCCTCGACCACTGTGCTTCACAGTTTGCACAAGGTGTTTACGCTGATATGCTGTGTTTTGGGTTTTTACCAAACATCTCCAATACGGTCAAGTAGAACTTACGGTGTCATGTTCTTTTTTTTTTTTTTTTTTTAAGAGGGAAGAGGCTCATTTTCATTGTAACTATTCCAAATCAGTCTTTTTTTAACAGTATTGTCATGAGTCTGAGATGTAGCTCTTGAGCATTGCACAGTCTGACCTTGAGTTGAATTTGCTGGGGTACGAGAAAGATTGTGGCATTCTGTTAACACATATCTGAATCCTCCAGACCAGCAAACTCCTAGAACTTGTGCTTTTCCAGAGGTGCTCACACTTGCTGAAAAATGATTAAGTAACACAGAAACAGGCTATGACGTGTAACCTTCTTTTTACTTCACCAGATCGTCCTTCTCCTCCCACCGATCCAGTGTGCCAGCCTCCAGAATCCAAACGACCCAAGACCACCAACCCCCAAGAAAAGACCAGTGTCACCCAGGAGTAGTATAAATTGAGAAAAGTGTGGTGCTGTAAAATAAGACTAGAGTACATAAATCAGAATGGAAGTTGAGGATGCTTCAGCAAAAGCACTGAGGCTCCCCATGAATTCAGTGTTGTGCAATAGCATTGCCTTTGCGTCATATTGATCTTAGCGACTGGAACTTTACATTTCACTTTATGTACTCAGTTATAAAGCAGACTGTATTGCAGTTTATGTCCTTTATTCTTTTTTTTAAATGTGTTTTGTATCATACAATAAACAAGTAATGAGTTAATTGTATTATATTTGAGTTGTGTGAACTTTAAAAGCTTAAGTAAAGTTGTTTCACATCTCCAGAACATGATTGTGAAGAGAAAACTGTACTGAAAACCTGTAGAAGATAATAACAAGCACTTGAAGGGTTTTGACTTTGTGTGAGCTTTGAGTATATAGCATGCTGAAGACTTTGGTTGAATAGGGTGACTTCTGTTGTTAAGCATTTACATTTTCTTATTGTCTAATAAAGGATGTTTGATATAAAGTGTAAGTTCTGCTGGTTTATCACATGGTATCTAAATACCATAAATAAGCAGGTAATAATTAAAAGAAAAATTTACCTAATAATTACAGACAGAAGTGAGCTCAAAGTGATTTGAAGGTGGGCATCTCTCATCCCCATAGTTACATTTAAAAAAAGAAAATCCATGCTATTGTAAAGGTAATCTCACTTTCTGTGCATTGCTAATAACATTTTAATCATTATAGTTATTTCTATTGTCCCCTTCATGTTAACTTTTCAGTTTACTGATATAAATTTCCATGGTCTAAATTGTGCATTATCAGTGCTGTCAGTAATAAACCTTTTGAGTTAAAAACAGATTCTTCATTTATTTCATTATCCTAAAGCAACAGTCTTTACAAATACAGCCATCATCATCTCCAAGCTCTATTAAGTTCATTAATGGTGCAGTACATCAGCGCAACAATCTTTGAAAAGTAGATGGAAGCACCAAAATTTGTGTTTGTCTCTCTGGTACCATCCATTCGAAAAATCCCATTGCACACTTGGAATATTCAAGATGTTCCAGTATAGGCATCATTTCCCCTTTAGGAAGCTGTTTTACTGCAGAACCAAAGGTTCATTTTCAGAGGATTTACTCTGGAGGTTTATGTTTTTGGTAGCAGGGAAGTCGGTTTACAACTTTACTGTTTTTGTCTTCATTTCTAATGTAAAACACCAGATTTATAATGACAGTATATGAATACTGAAGGGTCTTTGAAGTTACTTCTTTTAAAGACACGTGAGTCTGAAATCTACATTAATTTTGACACAGAAACAGAAAATTAGTCATATTTTGTGAATCATATATGTCATAGTGAGAAGACACGTTGCTCCTGTGGTCCATTGACAGTTGCAGCTGCACAGTACTGTGGACTATGATGTATTCAACTAAATTTGGACATAGTCTTAATGTTTTTTACTTACATGCATGAATCCCTTTACCCTTGGCTCAGTTATCCAATGCCAGAACACCCTGTCAATTCATGTGCAGCTGTCTAACCTTCCACCCATCCATGCATTTTTTAACCATTAGTTTCTCAGCAGTAATGTGATCTCCTCCTTATTCTTGCTCCCTTAGGGGTCACCCCAGCGGATCATCTCCTTCCATCTCACCGTATCTTTAGCATCCTCTGTCACATGTCCTCCTTCACAACATCCTTTGTCAGTGTAGCTTTTCCATCTAGTCAACTTAACATCTTTGCCATGTTCTCTATTTCACCTAGTTTAGTCATGAATAGACTTTTATTTTCATGAACACATCTGGGCAATCATTAAGGATTTTTCCCAAAGACACTTGTAGACACACAGACTGGAAAAATAGTTAAGGACTCAACCGCTGGTCTTCTGAATAGTAGGCATCATTTTAAATCCTGAGCCATCATGAACATCCAGCTTCTTTGATCCATGAGGAGTGGGTAAGAAAAGAGAAGTGTCATGAGTTCATCCAGGAGATTTGGCTAAAACACCCAAGGGGTGAGGTACACCCAAGACGTATTGCACTCCTGTTAAAAAAACAACAACTTTGTATTTATTTTAGACTTTTAAGGTCAAGATTGAGACAATCAAACATTCAGAATTTAACACCAAGATAACTGAAAATGGGTAAGTCTAGTTATTTTTGTTTGTAAAAAAAATATATACCTTTTTACCAAAGTTGACAACCATATTGAAAGTAATGGTAATAGGCTGGTTGCCTTTATCAAAAGAGCAATGACAAAAGAGTACAGTATGTGACAATGTGGAATTTGTGTGTACTTGTTAAAGATTTACCTGTAATGCTAATAGCAGCACATTGTAAAGAAAATCATCAACAAGTGGCTTAAATTCTAACTACTGCCAAGTGGGACCTAGAGCTCTGGAAAATTCAGCCCAGCAGCAGACTGCAAAACGTGTCAAGAGCCAAAATGTAACGCTGGAATCTGCAGGTCATTTTTGCTACTGCTGGTCTCACAGCGCATGGCTCTATAATCGGATATTGTACAAATTTTACCTGAATGATAGGAATAAACTTTTTCTGTCTGTAAAACCTCAGTGCAAAACTACAATTTGTCAAAATATAGGCAAAGACATGTCTTTGTGGAATAATGTGCTGTGGACAAAGACGTCTCACCACAGTAAAAGTAGACATGACAGGCGCAGACCAAAGACAGTTTTTCAGGCGAGCCACATGCCGACTGTGAAGGATGATGTTGGAAATGTGGTTTGGAGTTGTTTGCCTGCCTTGACGACTGGGCAGCTCACAGTGAAATGATCAGAAAGATCACGTTAAATCCTTTGTGTGAAACTTGAGGTTGAACCACAAGTGGGCTTTTTAGCAGAATGATGAACCTAAGCACACTTACAAATCCACCAAGGTATGACTTATAGAGGAAACTAAGGGATATGGACCGAAACCCAATGAAATGTTGTGGTTGAATTTGAACCAGGCAGCGCATCCATCCAGGAAAACCCTCAAACATTTTGCAACTGAAGAAACTGTAAATTAAAGAGTGGTCAAAATTTCCAGTAAGCCTATGTCAGAGAGTGATGGGCAACTATAACACAGGCTTCAAGCATCGCTGAGGATAAAACATGAGCTTGAACCAAGTCAAGTAAAAAAAAAAAACCCAACAATTTCCATAGGATGTACTTTCATTTCCGGATTGCTGTAGGATTATTAATCATCATTTCATATTTTTACAGTCAATTCCATAATTTGTTGGATGAAGAGATTTTTTTGCTTCTTTACACCACCACAGTGGCTTTGCATTGGCTAAAGTGCAGACTTTACAGCTTAGCTTAGCTTTAATTCAAGAGGTTTTCATAAAGTCATTTTTATACACAGTCCCCCATTTTCAAAAGCTGAAAAGCAGGTGGATGCTTGCTGCGCCCTCATTAATTTCATGCCAAATGAAGATGTAATATCTGAAGTTGATTTTTTCACTGTAATTTTAATCAAGAGGCCCAAAGGAATGTCAGCGCATATGAAGGAGGCCACCATTAGGCTGAACAAACAAAATAAACCTATCAGAGAGATAGCAAAACCTTTAGGGGGTGGCCAAATCAACAATCTGGTGCGTTCTTAGACAGGAGGAATGCACTGGCTAACTTAGCAACACCAAATGTCCTGGAATACCACAGAAGAGAACTAAAGTATGGAATGAAAAAATCTGTTCGCTGGAATGAAAAAAAGTTTCACAACATCTAATCAAGTCGAGAACACTCTTGAGGATTCAGGCATACCACTGTCAAGGTCGACAATCAAGAGATGCCTTTATGAATGGAAATACAGAGAGTTTAGGTTTAGACTTTGTCAGAAAACACATAAAAAAGTTCTGGAAAAAATTCTTTAGATAGATGACAGCAAGATTAAACTGTACCAGTTTGAGGAGAAGAGAAATGTATGGAGCGTGGTGAGGCAATGCTATGGCATGGGTATGTATAGTGGTCAGTGGAACCAGGTCAGCAGTCCTTACTGATTATATCACTGCTGATAGAAGTACCAGGATGAATTTTGAAGTGTACTGGGCTGTACTCTGTGCTCAGATTCAGCCATGTTTTGCAAAACTGACTGGAAAATGCTTCACAGTCCAAATGGATAATGACCCAAAGCAAAGTAAAAAATAAAAAAGCAACCCATGAGTTTCTTAAGTAAAAGAAAGGAAATATTGTTCAATGACCAAACCAATCACCTGAGCATGATTTCTAGTTACTGTAGACAAAACTGAAGGCAGCGCATCTGACGAAAAGGAACTTATAGCATTTGGTGATGATTCTAGACTTCATAAAGGTGATTCCAAATTATTTTCATCTAAGTATTAAAAACAATCATTATATTTGAAACTTTACTATTTTGTCCATTTGAGCCTCTGAAAATAAGGGGCTTTGTATAAAAATGTGTATACAAATTCCTAAACAGTTTGTGCAAAATCTTTGTAAACCCCGCTGAATTAAAATTGAAAGTCTGCACAAACTGTACAAGGACGAAACTAGTTCACTAAAACTGCCCATAACATATTATGGACCCAACTTTAAATTCCTGTGGTAAGGGCATGTGGAAATCTTTTCAGAAGTGTAATCCAGCCTTATTTAAAAAAAATTTTAATAATCAGTTTTTGCCTTAAAACAAAGTTGTTTTGCTTTTTTCGCCCCTAAAATCTACATTATTTCTATCACCTTTCCATGATTATGATTTACCTTTTTAAGGAAATAGCCGCCTTTTTGTGTTGGCCTTGTCATTGTTGATATTGCCATCAAAACTTAGTAATAAACATGTTTTAGACATGGGCCTGGTTGAAGTATTTTATTTTTATTTATTTTTTACATTTTATTAAAGTCTGAAAATGTAACCCAAACGTTTACAAAATTTGTATGCGAAAACAATATTTGTAACAGGCATTGAGATGATGAAAGGTAGCTAACATTTGAAATGTGAGTAAATATGCCAGTGTGGGTTGTAGCTAAAACTTAAGTATATTCTGGGGGGTAAATATTGAACAGTCGCCACATGAAACAGTATGTATTCTGTTAATGGATACGACACACTGGCTGTATCGTGTTTCACTTGTGTTTGCAGCAAGTGAAGCAAATACTAGTACACTGGAATCGTGAGCGAACAACCTAGCTTACTGCGAATGGAAGAAAACTGGCTGTTTGAGTGACAGCCGCAGCAGCCAATCATAATTCGCTCGGGCGAAGCTCTTTAAAGCTTCTGCTAATAGCCTTTGTGTGAAGGCGGGGAGCAGTTCGCTCGGTTAGTCTGCTGATTAGCAACAAACAGAAGGTTACGAGTTTGAAAAATTGGACTATTTGACTACTAGAGCGGTTTTGTGGCGGCTGAAGGGGAGTGAACTATGTCGGGTGTCTGACCGGAGCTTGTTGGCTCGCTTTTGAAGGGGTCCGGCGGTGATTATTGCAACATTTTCGAGCTGGTCGGGGCGACCAGCCTCGCTTTTAGGTCGTCCAAGTCGCGATGCTGAGCTGATAGCTGCGTCATCATGTTGCTTCCGACTCGAGTTGGCGAAAAGAAATCACAAGTTAACGCCAGAGGTGAGGCTGCCCGCCGTCATCCATCCCCAGAGGCCACTCCCGACCTCTGAGACAGATGGAAGACGGACTGCCGGCGAGGGGTTGACGGTGAAGCCTGTTTATTCGGTCGTTGTGGTGACTTTACATCACTTGGCTTGGCGTTGTTGGCGCGATACTCTCCTGGTTTATTATCCACATTTGGAGGGATATTAAAAAACAATCTTGTTGCCCGACAGTCGAAACTGAGAAATTGCTAAGAAATTTGACCAAACGTGTCTCGAGGAGGAAGTGTAACTATTGCATATTTAGGGATGTTTGGATAGAGAGAAGTGATGCTCTCATTGACAGCAAGGATACAAAGCAGGGGCAGGGAAATGCGGCTGATTCCCGTCTGACTTTTCTTCTGCTTTTCAAGCCACAATGAGAGGCGTTAGTTATTGAGAATTTGCTCTGTGTGGTGCACTACATTGTGTCAGACTTTTCGGGTGAGTGTTTTCGTACCTCTGTCGTCCTTTATCACCTCATCCACGTGGAGTTTGTTTCAGGTCGTTGGGTAAAGTTTCGTAAGGGGGCGATCCAGAAAGGTGGTGGTGGTGGGTAGTCCTTCTGAGACTACAAAGTTGCATCTTTTATTGGAATATAAATCCTCTTTTTAAAAAAAAAAATGGCTTTCGACTGTACCCACACCAACGCCCAATACGAAAACGCAAAGACGTCTTGCCCGTCCAAGCCCTGGTCGGATGGAGATAGAAAGCAATCCGGGCAGAAGGAGTCAGCGGGGTGCTCGAATGGGCGTGGGTCCACCGCACGGTGGTCCCCCAACTTTGAGGTAATAGACGGGCTGCTGTATCGAAAGAAACTGGAAAGGGGCTTCATCAACTATCGGGAGGTTTTGAATGAGGACCGAAGACATGAGGCAATCTCCACTTTCCACAGAAGGCGACCGGGCCAACGCCACCTCTCACTGGAAGAGACCTACAAATGCGTGGCTGAAAACTACTGGTGGGAGGGTATGAGCATCACTTTTGTCTTCTGAGTGTCTTAGGAAAGCATGTGAGTCATGTGTAGACTTCTTCAAATGCATATTAATCTTATAACTGCCTACTAATGATGTTATACACGAGCAGAGATTTAAGCACTCTGATTGTCTGTGAATGTAGGGATATTTGAAACAGAGACAGACTCACATATGCACAAGTGATTGAATCAGTCAAAGATTGAGAGACTTATTCAGACATGAACAATAGGTGTTAATCATGCCCCTTGCTGTTCTTTTTGGTGAGGCATTACCAAGTGTTGAAACAGTTGTGACACCTTTAACATGATTAGCCTGCTCCATGCATACCCAAACCCTTTCCTGTCTTTTGTTGCCTCATGTTCTGATGTTTGAACGATTGCTTTCTTCACAGGGATGTACTTTGAGATCAGAGACTTTGTCCTCAGCTGTCCAGAGTGTCAGCACAACAAGAAATCTGAGGTGAGTGTAAACTGGAGTTGGTGAACTGACAGCAAACGCTATCCCGGAGCCTTGTTTCTGCTCATCAAACTTTAAGCGCCTCTTCATTTTTATGGAGACGGCCTTCTTTTTCGGCATCTCACACATTTCAATTCACACCTTCTAACTCATTCCCACTTACTCTCACGCCTGTCTCCTGGAAGTGCTTTCACACACACACACACACACACACACACACTCTCCTATATTAAAGTATTTCAATCTGTGTTTTCATTGTTGTCTGTCCCTCATAGGAGCTGGGTGGCAGAGGATGTGTCACAAAGACAGTAGTGTCACACAGCTCCGACATGCTGAGCAAGCTGAGGAGTCAGCGTGAGGCGGGCCTGTTCTGTGACATTACCCTGCGGACGAGCGGGCGTTCCTTCTTGGCGCACAGAGCCGTCCTCGCGGCCGTCAGTGATCACTTTCAGGAGATCTTCACGGAAATGGACTCTAGCATGAAGGCAGACATAGATCTCACAGGTAAGAGTGGACACCTGGGTGCCAGACCTCTCTGCCTGAGCTATGTTTTTTGGGTAGGTGGCTGAAGGCGGACCAAAATACCTTACCGAGCCTGATCCTTCTCCTCACATCAGTCACTCAGCCCCCACAGGTGTCAAAACTTGACCTTTGGTCCACTTCAGTGTGAATATTTCTGGTCTAAATGCCTGAAAAATTGTTTAGTTCTATTTAATTAATATAGCACCAGACCACAACAGCAGTCACCTCAAGGCACTGTATACTTTAAGGTAAAAACCCTACTGTCACACAGAGAAAATTCCCAAAATCGGATGACGTTCTATGAGCAAGCACTTGGCGACAGTGGGAAGGAAAAACTCCTTTTTAATAGGAAGATGGCTCTTACGGAACTAGGTTAGGCTGGGCTGTGACTGGTTGGGGGTGAGGGGACATTACACATTATAGAAATGCAATGTTTAACCTAAAGGTATTCTCTTTACATGGAAAAGCACTTTTTGAAAAAACCTCTGCCTTGCCCCTTTTGGATAGATAAAGTCCTTTATTTAATCAAGCGAAACTAATTAGAAAGAAGGCACTTGTATACAATAGAGTCCACTACTGTTTTAAAAAAAAAAAAAGTTTTAATATATATATAAATATATACAAAAATTCAAACGCTACATGCTTGCATAAGATCTTCTGTGATAAAATGTTTGTCTCATTTAAGAGAGTCCTGAATTTTGTTCCACCATTAAGAGACAAAATGGACGTAGTTTTTTCCACTTCCCATAGAGATATCAAAGGTAACGGATTCCTGTGAAAAATCTATAACTCATATTTCAAAGCTATTGATGTGAGCATAAATAACAAGGTACTTTGTTAAGGATGGCTTGGAGATAAAAAGAAAACAGACTTGTTCCCTTTAAGTGTTAAGTTTTAGCCATCCTACCGCTCATTTCAAAATGATGGTTGCTGAAACTGTCCCCGGTAATACTTGAAAGGGAGAACTGTGAGCATGAAGGGGCTTGAGAGTATTGGCAGTTACATAACAGGAGCTGCATCCAAAAACAAATTTGTGGCACTTTCACTCCTCCTTCATGCAGCAAATGGTCAGGTTTATGGAGGACTTAGTATAATTAGGGTTTGGACTTAACTATTAAATAAATGAACAGGATAACTACCAATCTGAGACCATTTTGAGTGCAACACAATGAATGATTTCCAAGAAAGGCTCTCAGAAAAAGTGCACGTTTGTCTGAGCTCATCACATCTCCCAGATTTTTGCCTCACTTTTAAATGGTGGCATTGAGAAATGGCGTAAATACTTCTAGCTTGTGACATGGTTTAGCAGCAGACTGTACATTTTGTTTCAATTTTAGGATAACCCAACCTTTATTTCCATCATCCATAAATCTACACATTACTAAGTTAAATGTTTGTTTCTTTTTTCCCTTTAAAACATCAGATAATGCTAAAAAATGTCCATTATAATTTGTGTGCTCTGGACAACTTTCTCATTGTTCCTTTTTCCTCTTTTTTTACATGATTTATTGTCCAAAATCTAAAAGATTTTTAATTCATTTTCATGAAAATTAATGCACCTATTTGAGAAGATTGTACCAGCAGACTTTTGCTCGCCAGTCATTATTTACTCATCAGAATGCTGACTGTCTTTTAACCAAATGGTAAATGTAATGTTGCAGCTCCAGTCAGTAATAAACTTAAACTGCAGTCAACATTGTCCCTTTATTGCCCTGTTATCAATAATTCCAGGTTAGAACAAACTGTAGAGTCATTTATAATTCTGAGTGATTTATTACACAGTTTTTAATGAATATACATTTATTAAGAGACTGAATGCAAATAATGCAAACTCCTGGCATTAGGTAAGAAGATTAACATCTTATCATTACTTAAACAATAGTGTGAAGGAAACTTAAGATGTAATCATATCATCCAGTTTAGGCAGAGAAGACTGTTTCAGAGGTCTTTGTGATGACATCTGGCATTTTGTTAAGACGTAATCACTCTAAAAATTCAGACTTAGAGAATCTGGTCCCTAAAATGGGATTTGGCTTTTGTCTGTGTTATCATTTACTATCTTTGATGTGTGTCTTTACATGAGAGCAGAAGTGTCCATGATTAAAGGAGTTGTTAATTTGTCGTCTTGTTTCAACTGTCATGTTTACACTTTGCTCCCTCTTGGAGTGCTCTCCCTCTGATCTTCTGTTTACACCAAATTGCTTTCATCTCCCTCTTCTCACCCTCTGATTGACCAGTGATCTAATTAAAGGCTCCTTTTAACCCCCCAGGTTTCAGTGAGGACAGCCTTCTCTCTCTGCTGGATTTCTCCTATTCCTCCACTCTGTGTGTTCGTCGCGAGGATCTACCTGAAGTCATTGCCATGGCCCGCCACCTGGGCATGTGGCCTGCAGTGGAAGCCTGCTCTGCCCTTATTAAAGAGCAGGAACAGCAACTTCATCCAAACGCAGCCTATGCTGGTGCGTGCCATGAGCGTCATCACCACCAGAGGGAAAGCAAAAGGAAAAGGGTTTTGGGATTAGAGGACAATGTGAATGACAGCTTCAGTCTAATACTGGATGCATCAGATGAGTCTTTTCAAGGAAGTCCCAGTCGGAATTTACGCAGAACGCCAAAATCCCAAAACGGCCACCCTCTAAGTCCCTCACACAGGATGAAGCTCATGGATTTTAAATCCCCCTCTTCAAAAAAGGCCTCCACACCTCGAAATGCCACATCTACCCCACAGTCACAGAGTTACTCACCCGTATCCCCATCGAACACCCGTCTGCTCCGCTCCACTCCTGGAGCTGCCAAGCAGGTTCAGAGATTGCTGCCAATGTCAGAGACCTCTCAAAAAACCAAAAAATCCCATCCCATCTCCCAGCTTTCCTGCTCTTCTAGATTGAGACCTGGGACAGTGTGCAGCCCTGTGAGGGTTAAGCAGGAAGTTGAGGAGGTTGGCGAGGATGAAGAGGATTATGCAAGAGCACAGGAAAAGTACAAGTTGATGAATGTTCTGGGGTTACAAAGGACTTCTCTCCTCCCCAGACCAGAAGATCTTATTGGCTGGAGACAAAAGAAGCGCCTAAGAAAGCTGAAGGCCAACAACTATTCACTCACCAAGCGTCGGAAACCCCGTTCACCGTCTCCGGGACTATCCTATGGGGATGTGACTCTGGCGCTTCCCCTCTGTAACCCTGTCAACACTCACCTCCTCCATAAGCCTGTGAAGACCAAACCTGCTGCAGCAGCGAGCACAGAGAAGATTACAGCTAAGAGGCCAAAAACCACCCGGAAGCGTGTTCCTCCCAGTGACAGGAGCATGCGAAGTAAAGGGGTGTTGCCTGACATGTTCCAGCCTACATCCAGGGCTGCCTTTGGGGGGAGGCAACTCAGACAATCCGTGAGGAAGGGTGACGGTTCCCACCTTCATGCTCAGCAGCCTCTCCGACGTGGCTCGAATAAAAAGCTAGTCAGAAACAAAGTCAGGATCAAATCAGAACCAGCTGAATACGCCCTCTCAGGTCTCCGATTTTCATCAAACAATTACTGCGGCCACACGCCCCACAAATCGTTACCTTCACAGAAGATACAGGCTAGAAACAAGGTTGCTGTAGAGACCGTCAGAACACTGCGATACAACAGCAGCCGACCTGCGGCAAAGGCTAAACTCAGACGGGGCTCCACGAAGGAGGCGAAGAAGGCGAGGTGTAATGCCAGAGAGGAGGGAAGCCAGGGGCTGAGAGGGACCATGGACACTGGACCAAAAGTGAAGGAAAATAAACCTGATGGGCTCCAGTTTTCAGAGCAAGCACCTCCACCGTCCATCTACAACCACCCTCTTTATAAAGTCATCAAAGAGGAACCAGCAGAACCTGTGCCAGTTGGACCTTTCCCTGATCCTCCCTCACCAGACCTGGGTAAACGCCAGAGCAAGCCCCCCATCAAGTTACTGGACTCTGGCTTTCTGTTCAGCTTCTGCCGGCCAGCAGGGGGGCCCATGTCCGGACTGAAGAAAGAGGAGGAGAGTGTTGATATCTGCTTAACACGCTCTGTGTCACAAGTTGGAGAGAAATTTGAAGCGGAAGAGTCCCCCCACAGGACTCTAAGAGCCAGAGGGCCACCCATCCTGCCGGTGGTGAAGAGGGAGAGAGAGGAGAGGAAAGTGACCCAAGTTAAAGGCCGGAGACCCAGGCCCAACCCTCGAAACACTTCACCTTTAGCCAGATGTGCTAGGTCAAAACCTGCAGGGACCGTGCCAAAGGTAAAAAAAAATAACCAAGTAGCAAAATATAGTGATGATTATGATCTCACGCTTGCTTTTATATCTAATTTTATAACTGTACAGTCTTTGTTTGAAGCATCGCCTCTGCCGCCTAATCTTTTTAAAGCATTTAATCATTTCTATCTAAAAAAATGTGAATAAAACTCATTATTTTATTTTATTTTTCTCTAGCAACAAGGTAAGCTCCTTGCTCTGAGCAGTAGGAGCTGTGCCATGCTGGATGCTGTACGTCGGGCACGACTAAAGCAGCTCAGAGGGCCTCGTAGTCAAGCCCCCAAAGTTCCAAAAGCAGCCCACGCCTGTCTGCAGTGCCCAGCCTCCTACAAGGATTGTGATGCCCTAATTATGCATCGCCTCAGGCACATCGAGGGGAAGCACTGGCCATGTCCGGTAAGCACCAAGGAATTCAAATACTTGTCTGTCTGACAACGTCATGTTTTAGTACCTGCTCGGATCACTTGGAACCCCAGCCAAGCAGATACTAAAAAAGTACCGGGTACTATAGCCCAATGGGAAAACTCCGAAAACCGTGGCCAACCATGCCAAGTCGATCCGAGTAGGTACTAATGGAAAGGGGGCTTTAGTGATCTTTCTCTGCATCTTTGGACAGTACTGCCTTGTGTCTAAGATCTTTTTCTCCTGCTGCTCTGCTCAGGGTGTTAGAAAGCTTTGAGGTGATACTATTTTCATGTGGCATTTAGACAAAAACACAAGGTCTGTTACTTCTAGCTTTCTTTCTAATAGGCCAAGCACAGCCTTTATTTTTAAACTTAAACTGTTGGTGACTTTTGTCAGAAGATGTAGCAAAGCTTGAGAGACCAGAAGTGTTGTTCTTAAAAACCTTACAACAGACATTAAACCATTCTGTCTGATTGAAACAGGGCTTCATATTAGTTTACTTGACCTCGTTTGTAGTTTAATAGCAAACCAAAAGAAAGATGGATGACTTTATATAGACTGACATTAATTTTAGCAAAAAATATGCCCATGATGAGAAATCAAATGGAGTTGGTCAACTGTTTGCTACAGTTTTTGGGTTGAACAGCGTTTTCTTGAAATATAAGGTGAGTCAAAAAGAATCAAAGTAATGGACATGATCACAAGTGCTCAATTAGCCCTTTTACACTAGTACCTACTCAGGTCTGTTCAGCACAGCTTTCACAGTTTTCCATTAGGTGATAGTACCTGGTACCAAGTACTTTTTTTAGTACATACTCCCCAGGGATTCAAAGTGATTCGAGGCAATCCGAAATGTGACATCAACAGACTGCATGCCATGGCTGGTCAGTGCCGTTACGCGATGAGTCATGATAGAATCTCTTTGCGAAAATTAAAACCGCCATTTTTCAAACACGGCAACGAGGGAGAGAGCTACACAAAAAACAACACTGTGGTCCCAGAGTCTGTCAAAAAGCCACAGACCGAGCAGCAGCTATACCATTGCCTCGAAGTCCTCTTTTGTTGTGGTGTTCGTGTTGCATACAAATGACATCACGGGACTTTTGACTGGGTTGCTTTAACGATGGTACTTGATTGTAATGGGAAACGAGTCAAGTCGAGTCAAAGCATGTGTGGAGAAACTGCAGCTGTAATCCTACAAACATGTGAAACTTACAATTCTCCTCTTTCTAACGGTGCATGTTTCGATTGTTACTGGTGAACGGCTGTGGAATATGAATCGGATGATTTTTTTTTTTGTAGTGTGTAGCTCAGAGCTACACTTTCTCAAATTTGGTGGGAGTGTTATCTAGTCACCAGCAATATGCATATAAACCCTGACGTATCAAAAAGGTAGTGGTCACAATGAATCAGTTGCCATAGGTGTAGTTCTTGCCTAACAAAGTCTTTGCTTGTTTTTGGTTGGCATTGCGGCACTCAGTAGTTTTTTTTGTGTTTTTGTTTTGTTTTTGTTTTTTTAACTACAGCATCGCAGCTCTTTTCCAATTATTTCTTTGTTGTTAACAGTTTCTATTCCCCTCCGCTGCAGCTCTGCAGTAAGACGTTCTTTCGACTAAGGAATGTACGGAATCACATCCGCACCCACGACCCCAAGTTGTATAAATGCCGGAGTTGCATTGCTGCTGGTTCGTGAGGAAGCTGGAGGGCCTGCTCGTGCACTGAGACTAAGGTGAGTGGAAGCGACTCCTTGGTAAACTGAGCTACACATCAGTCAGTCATTTTTCATAGTGCCGCCTGATGTGATTGATGAGAGGGGAAGATGAATGTTTATTTGTCCTTCGCTCTTCACACTTCTCGCAGCTGGGGGGGGCGCTATCAATACCCTTACAGTTCAGTATGATCATGTGCTCAATACCTGCATTGATTTTTCTTCAGAGTGTCTCTTCTGTTTCTTAACACTCGTGTTTATTTTCCAGGATGAAGGCTGTCTGTGTCTCAACGCCAGGGAACGGGCCGGAGCCAGAGTCACATGATCGATCTGCAGCGTGTACATAATGCATCCACCACACACAAGCACAACGGCCTGTGGAAAGGCATAATTACTCGAGCTTCTAATCATTGCCGTTGCCAATGATTGCTAATGTTATTTAAATAACCAAACCAAGGTTGCTGTTCCTGTTTGCTTTTCCGTACATACAGAAGGTTAAACTTGAACATTACACTCAGGGGGCGGGGAATGTGATGCCACGTTATAAAGTGATTTAACATCACTTGTGTGTACAATATTGAAATATAAAGTGATTGTTATAACTATTACTTCTACTTAATGTTATCTTTATTTTTCTATGTATAGATTACATTTGGAGTGCACTTATATCATAGCTTATGTTGTAAACCTAAGAAGTAGTACTGAAATCGAAGGTTTGGAGTTCAGAGCGGGAATACTTGAAGTGGTGCAAGTGCTGGAGGGAATACTTGAAGGTGGAGGTGGGATTTAGGAGTGAGCCTTTCCTTGAGGTGTTTCAGTGGGTCTTTTGTCTTTTGGTGTGAAAACTTTTAAATGACTTGACTAGTCTTTCCCTCCTTTTGTACTGATCTGCTAATCTTCACCTAGTCCCGGAGCCTGGGGTTTAACCCCGGGGGTGGGGGGGGTGGGGGGGTGTGGTGAAACCACTGC
>VUQG01003351.1:3666-15156 GCA_015106755.1 Etia nguti
AGCTAAGAAACGCCAACCGGAGCCAGAGCCGAAGAAAATACTTTTTTCGGAAAAGTGGCTCCAAGATGTGCCATGGCTTGAAGCTAACAATGAGCGCACTGAAATGTGGTGCAAGATTTACCACTCGCATTCACATCTAGCAGACAAATCGGGTGCATTTTTAAAGGCTCAAAGAATTTTAAACATCCTTTATTTGACAAACATGAAAAAAGCAAGGAGCACGTGAATGTGGTGCAAGTCATTGCTAATAAACAAGCTAGCCGAGAAGAAATTACCAGTCGCTCACTTAACAGATGGCAAGACACGCAAAATTAAGAACAGCGGCTAGCTCTGTTTAATATTTTTCTCCTCGCCTTTCATAAAGCTAAACAACATTCTGAGGATATTACTTTATTGAAGTGGCTAGGAGTAAATGTCGGATGTGCATATCATTCACGTGAAGGGCGCACACGGATCGTGCAGAGCATCGCTCACACCATCAGCGGGGAGTTACGAAACAAATAGCAGTCTGCCAAATTTTGGGGGCTGCTTTTTGGTGGATCTGAGGACATCATCAAAAACTGAGCAGGAAATCATTTACATTTCTCGGACTGATTGAACTGGGTGCTGACAGAACCGCGCAGGCCATAACAGATGGACTTGTGAGACCTTTCCAGGACACAAGCTTGGATGACTGGATAACAAAGTTGGTAGCTGTATGCACAGACGGGGCTGCTGTCAGCGTGGGTATGTACAATGGCGTTGTGCCAAAACTCCAGCAACTTGCTGCAGTTGGAGACTCCCTTGTGCACATTCTGTGCACGGCACACACACTGGAGAATTGCCTAAAATCAGCTGGTCGCAACTTTCCTTACTGTGAGACATTTAATCACTCTGTGGTCAAGCTGCTGCAGTTTTATTTGCAAAAAGGTGGAGCAAAAAAAAGAAGGAAAAGCTAATCAAGTAAGGATGAACTCATGGTGGCCATTGGACAGTTTATCCTTCTGCTTGATAGTGAAGGCCTCTATAGGGCACACACTGTTTCTAATGCTGATTCTGACAGAGATAAGACAAACTTACTCAGGGGGTTAATTTAAGAGTTTGAAATTAGATATGACTCCCTCAAGTCATGTGATCATTTGATCACATGACTTTGATTATTTGATCCTTCAACATGACCTCAGGAAATGCAAGTCCTCCACAGTTTTGGAAACATAACAGTTTACAGCATTCTCAGGAAATATGAGGTCACCTTGCAACTTGACAAAGACACCACTGTGACAGAATGGATGCGATTAAAGCAGGCAGGAAAACGTCTGGGAGCCTCTTCTGTGTATGACTTGGTCCAAATAGTAAATACCGGTAACCCCAGTGCTTACTCCAACATCAACAAGATGGTTAATCTGTCTTTTACACTGCCTTTAAGCATTGAAGCTTGTGAGAGGGGATTCTCATCTCAACTTGATAAAAACCAAGTACAGATCTCGTCTGACACATGCTCATCTCTCTGCCCTGATGCACATTCATCTGTCAGCAGACCACAGAGACATTTGACCCAAAGCCAGCTGTTGACCTGTGGCTGGAGACAGCCAACCAAGTACAGGGAGGTGCATCTGCAGCATCTTCATCATCTACCATGCAGGAATCTGAAGCAGAGGACAGTGAGGAAGACTGCACTTATTAAGACCACGCTATGTATTGGGTGAGTACCAAACACCTGGTACTCACCTGAGTAGCTCACTAAAAAGTTATGTGCACCCATGACTATAGATCACCATAGATATAGATCACAGCTATTGTGAAAAATAAAATCACTGACTATTTGTAGATGTATTTCACAGATTCTGTCTTAGCATGAATAATATTCCAGTTTCTGTTCCACAATTATTTTTATCTAAAAACCTGCAAAAATGTGGGCTGGTTCTCAAAAGGCACTAAAGCAGAACTGCCAAACACTGGCACTCCATCCATGAAAAAGAAGTAAAATACTAATACTCTTAAGGATATTGTGTATTTATACTTTACCATATGAGTGTGTAGCACACATATTTGAAAACTATTTGAGTTCTCCTGTGTATATACTGTATAAATTAAAATGGCAACGTTTAGCTTAGTTTAATTCTTAAAAGTAATTATAAGACATTAGTTTCCATGGTCAACAAATATTTTGTGCAAGAAAAAATGGGCTCACATAGTGCAGATGGACAGAAGACACCACAACATGTGTTTTAATCATGTGTGCAAAGGCATATGTTGGTACAGTACTGACTCCCCTGACTTTGCTTACCCTTGGAAAGCTTTCTGCGCCCTATGATCCAACATCTGAAGAGCTGATAAAAACCCTTCAGTTGCCTCAAAGCAGCTGTGAGGCTTAACATTGTCAAAAAGGGGTTTTTATTTCCCTACCGTTTCGACCTCCTGTGTATATTTTATTGAGCTGTTCTCATCCCACAGCGGTGCGCGGCAGCAATAAGCTGCCGAAAATGTATTTCGAAGCTCATTAACACAGGACAGGCATGCTTCGAACATGTAGCATCCCTTTTCAGAGACACTTGTGAAAGAGTGTGAGGACCATGGTGAGGGGCTCAGAAATCGTTGTTTTTGATATTCAGTGAGCTTTTCATCTTTTTTTTTCTGCTGCAACACCACATGAGAGGATTAGGAAAGTTAATGAATTATCCTCGCAGGGGCAAGACAGTGTGTGTAAGCTGCACTATCCCACGTCTCATAACATGGAGCTGTTTGAATTTATTGAACTGAGGGCTGAATTTTCCCACACTGATCTGTCCCAATTCATTATACACAGTCACTTTTCTCTATAAGTAGGATGACAGTATGAAAAAGTACCTTTATAAATCAAAAACATTGTTAAACCTAACCAGAGTTGTGCTCACAGTACTATTCTGCAAGAAGCTAGGTATGTATCTACAACAATTTCTGTGATCAAATCAAGTGTGTGTCTGTGTGTGTGTGCTTGGTGGATCCCTTTGGGCAGCTAATGCGGGAGATTATATGCTCCCAAACTTTTAAGTGAAAACAGTCCACAAAACTGAAATATCTCTTTAAGATGTCGCCTTTTGCCATTGGCGTCTGTTTGCTCAACTCCCAGAGGCAGCCCAGTATCAAATGCACCAGCACAAATGATAATAACACAGCAAGACCTTTCTATTTTTCCAAATTAGGTTGAACCCCAGATCTGTGCCCTCGAGGCTAGCACAAACCCTCTAATTCTTCCCTGAAGAGTTTTCTCTTCAGTTTTCTATCATATAAAGCAAATATCAAAAATGTGATTTGAATCTTGGAAAAAATTAAAGTTGAAGGGCGCCAGAAGGTGGACCAGTGTAGTGCAGTGGGTGACAACACACCATCTCGCTTGAGCTCTCTTTTACAGGCATTGATTGAGTCTGTTTAGCTCACTGTCAGCTGGCTACTACAACATCTTAGATACTGTGCCCAGAGTCACTGAGCGACTGACCAAACTGCCCCAGGGGTTAATTGAAGTCTCTCAAGTGAGAGACTTTAATGGATCAGCCCATAAAATACTGGATCTCAGAACAATGGGAAAAAAAATATTTCCTCTCATGGGCTTTTTTTTCTTATTGTTGCCCTTCTTGACAAGGGAACTCAGATGTGACTGTGCCTAAAAGCACTTAACTTCTGGAACATCTTGGACAAGGTTAGTCTAATAATAACATGTCTCTCTCTGATTTCCTGCGACTTTGTGATTTATTGTATTTATTGTAGGTTATATATTTAAGTAGATTCTGCTAAGCAGCAACTGTTTGTAAGACCTGGTAGCCCGTGTAAATGATAGACCGTCTTGATCAAGACTCTTTTTATACATATAAGTGTTTGGCTATTTGAGTATGCACCTAAATACAAGTGGTTTTAGGTGGTTTTCACTGTTTCTGTTTTTCATTAATGAATAACAGGTGCACTGTCATCACAGTGAAAGACTATGTAATTATTGACCTAACGGGGAGTTGCATTTCTTTCTTTCTTTTGTTCTCTTTCCAATTTGAGGATTTCTGGTTTGGTCATTTTGTTGTTTGTTTCATGTGTCTTTCCTCTATGCTTTTCTTAACTATATTCTTTCTCGTCACTCCCCAGCCAGTTGCAGCAAACAGCTGCCCTTCACAGTGCCTGGTACTGCCAAAGGTCTCATCCTGTTAAAAGGGAGTTCTTCATTCCAACAGTGGGCAAGTGCATATTTATAAGGGATCGTTGGCCGTTGCTCTCTCTAATATTTCAAGGTCTTTTTCTTGCAATATAAAGTGAATGTCACTGTTACCTGGTGCTATATAAGCAAAAATTATTTATGAGTTGAACTGATGTACATTGAGTAGAGTTGGTCAAGGCTGCTTCTGTTTTGGTCCTGATCTACCATTTATGTTTTCAGAGTTGTCATATAGTCCTACTTACTCATTATTTTCCCACCGCTGATATCTGGTTACAAAATACCCCCAATAATAATTGGCATACAAAATTATCCATAGTGTTAACAAGCTAAAATGAGCTAGTTAAGTTACTTAAGTTAACTTCATTTTATATTTCTTTTGTAAAACATTGTATGAGACACTGCAGACGTGTTCAACGCCCTACATAAATAGCTGTCAATATTTGACTGTTGTGGAAGGAAGTCTCAGTTTCTCACACCTCTAACAATCATTAATGGCTGCAGATTATATTGGAAAACTGGTCAGTGATGCTTTAATGTAGGTGGAACACACACAATGAAACATAGCTCTTCAAGCAGTTCTAACCAAAGTTAATTACCATTTTACTCCTTTATTCATTGGCACAAATAAGAAGCTAGTATGGATCTTCAGATGTAACTCTTGAAAGATATTATAAAAAGGTACAATCAAGGTGCTTATGAGCAGGGCACTGATCCTGCAGCAGTGGAACTCTCTTTAAAGAGTACAACTACTGTGCAACTACAAGCTACAAAAGGGCACAGAAATAATGTGATATGTTACAGGAATACAACATCAGCACCATCAGTGTGATCAGTTAAGAACATGCCCAGAGAAAATGGAAGGCAAATACTGTTCTATAATGATGCCTGCTTTGCATTGTCGACACATTTTACAGCTACTCCACATCTATCAGTCGAGTGATTCCTCTACTTTGAATCTGAGGTATCTCCAAATGAAATCTTTAAACATCTTAAATCTTTAAAAACTAATTTACCTAATGCATTACAATTCCCGATTAAAAGCTTTGTCTGCAATTATATTGCAGTGATTACCAGGTTCCATGATGCACTCTGCAACTTCCTTCTGTCTGCATCTCTGTGTTTATGTGTCACTTTTTGGATGTTTACTCAACCTAAAACGGTGAGTCATTGTATAAGAATGTATATGCAAGTGTGTGTGTGTGGGTGTTGAAGAAAAACAAGATGGTGAGAGATGATGTTATTTGCCAACATTCAAAATGCCGGCCTTGCATCTCTCTCATTTGTTGGAAGATAATCTTGCCATTGATTTGTAAAAATGCTTTAAAATAAAATGAGTGTCTCTCATCCCACTTAATCACGAAAGCATATTGATCAGGTTTCTAATGAAGGATCATTTAGATAGGGTGGAGAAGAATAGGCTGGCATATCATATTATGTCAAGGAGTAATAGGATGTCTTTATCTGAAGATTCCCGGATATCAGTAAAAGCAAGCCTTCCATATCATCATAATGGAAACCTGCATCACTTTCTCATCTTCTAATGTTCTCTGCTTAAAGGGATATTCCAAATATAATATACTGTAACTACTGATATTTCCCATTTTCTCTAGAATGATGTGAGATAATAGCAAAGTGACCTTCTCAAAATCAGTATCAGTTAACTCTCACTTTAAATGTTGCATTACTAAGTGAAACTAGAAGTCTCTCATCATGAAGCGACAACATGCACAAAGCGGCCACTTTATTCAGTACACTCTGCTAATACCAGGTTGGACTTTCTTTTGTCTTCAGAACCACCTTAATTATTTGTGGCAAAGATTAAATAAGCTGCTTGAAACATTTCTCAGGGATTTTGTTCAATTATGATATTACACCATGTTGATATGATTCTGTGAAAGGTGGTCATCATCCGTCCCAAAGGTGGATGACGATCTGGTGACAGTGGAGGCCATTTAAG
The DNA here is from genome assembly GCA_015106755.1 of Etia nguti. Classification (NCBI taxonomy): domain Eukaryota; kingdom Metazoa; phylum Chordata; class Actinopteri; order Cichliformes; family Cichlidae; genus Etia; species Etia nguti. The sequence continues at coordinate 9,783 of VUQG01003351.1, forward strand.
TATAGTGAACTCATTGTCATGTTCAGGAAACCTGTTTGAAGGGATGTGAGCTTTGTAATATGCCATGTTATCCTGCTGGAAGCAGCCATCAGAAGACTGTGGTCATGAAGCGGACATGGTCATCAACAGCACTCAGGTAGGCTGTGGCATTTAAACCATGTTTAAGTGGTACTAAGGAGCCCAAAGTGTGCCAAAATATTGCCTGTACACCACCACCTGAAATGCTGGCAAAAGCCAGGGTGGATCCATGCTTTCACCTTGTTTATGCCAGATTCTGACTCTACCATCTGGCAGCAACAGCATAAATCAAGATGTACTACACGAGATAACATTGTTTCCAATCTTCTGTTGTCCAATTTTAGTGAGCCTTTGCAAATTAATTCCTCAATTTCTTGTGGTCTTCTGCTGCCCATCTGCTTATGAGTTTCACATATTGTGTGTTCAGAGATGCTCTTCTGCATACCTTGGTTGTAACATTGATTATGAAGTTGCTGTCGCCTTCCCGTAAGCTCGAAAGCAGTCTGGTCATTCTCCTCTCACCTCTGGCATGAACAAGGCTTTTTCACCCAGAGAACTGCAGCTCATTTTCTCTTTTTTAGACCACACAGTACTGTAATTGGCCTTTTGAACAAATGAAAGGCAATATATGTATAAAAATTCCCAGACTACTCATACCGCTTAACAGTAAGTGGCTACTGGACTAAATGTCATTGGATATGGGTCCAGTGATCAAACCTAGCCATGGATGTGCAAAGGGCTTCTTTAGTTCCTGTGTGTGAAATTATATCTTTCTCAGAAATACTGAACAAAGACTAGACTGACTCTTTTGGACTATCCTGTACACTGAAAATGTTTTTATGCTAATTTATGTTAAATGGGGTCTCAGTGCAAACAATTTGACTTTAAAGTCTCACGGATGCTCAACTGAAATAATTAACTGGAATAATCTGAGTTTGGAGGGCAAGTAAGCACTGATATCTGTTCTGTGCGCACTGCCCTGCAGAACCACACAACTCCCACCAGGGACTCCTTAAAGGGGATGTGCTTGTTCTGAAACAAAGTTTAGACAGTTGTTACATGATAAATCAACATCTGCTTGAGTGCCAGCATCAATGTAATGGGATTATCAATGTTATTCAGCTGTCAGTGATTTTAAGTAGTGACTGTCTGTGTTCCCAGAAGTAATTCTCATAGGTCTCTCGCAGCCACTCCTCCTACATCACCTGGTATTCCCAGCCCCTCTGCTCACCTGATTCAGCTCTCCTCATTAGCCAAAGCAGTGTATATGTTCTCAGACTCATTCTGTTACTCTCTTTCCTCTTTTTATTTGTTTTTTATATATATATATATATTTTTTTATTTTTTTATTTTTTTTGCACAAATAAAAAAACACTTAAAGGCATATCATGCAGTGATATTAACCTATAGCTCCTTATATTTAATATATCAATAGTGAGGTGGTCAAGGGACATGGGCCAGTGCTAAACTTTGCCTGCAACTTTGCAGCCAGATTTATCCACTGAGCTACTCAAAGCCATTAACAGTCAAATGGTGTGCTGTGCTTATGCCATGAAGTAGAGTTCTTGGCAACAGGGTGACCATTACAGAGTAAACTGAGTGATGTGCCTCTAACAAAAGAGGGTTATGGACTCTCCTTCTTTTCTGTTTGTTTCTGTGGGCCTCTCACGTGTCCTTGTATCCCCAGACTTAGCACTGTTATGCAAAGTTTAAATCTGTAATGCACTTCCCATAAAAGGCCGAAAGTGCCCAATCACACCTAATGGCGGTGTGTTAAAACACAGTATACGTAGCCTCCAGGGCTCCATATACTACCCAGAGTGCATTGACCACAGTGACTACATGCAGAAGGGCACTGTGTTGTGATCAAAGACACAGTGGGGCTAGTGGGGATGGAGGACGAGAATCGGCTCTCATTATGGCTGTGGAACATCCATTTGAGCATTTTTAATATGTGTATCCTATTAGGCAGTTTAAGTGCTTTTTGATAATTGTGCTTTGTACTTTTACAGCACTTCAGTCTATTCCCAGTTCAATTTCCTCTTTTATCGGACGTTTGAAATATTGATCTCTGACAGATAAAAGCAAACACCATAATCTCACTCGGGTGAGCTGGTGAGTGAGTGAGCGTGCAGCGCTAGGGGAATGCACCGGGGGCCGGTCGTCCTGCCAACCTCTGTCTGTTTTATTACCTTTATTCGTCAACAGAATTTGCTTACTGCTCTGGGATGTTTATGTAAAGCACCTGCAATCTGATAGGTGGTTGATATGACCATCTCTCCTGGTGACCCCCCCAGTCTCCCACCCCACCCCCATTCTGTCTACCAGACCACCCGTCTCTTTCCCTTCCATCAACCCCCCCATGACATTTTGCAGAATGCAGCACAGGGGCTCCCGAGGTGCTTCTGATGATTGCCGCTGCTTAAACTGCTGTCAGCGCTGTCAGGATAACAGTGATTTATCTCCATAGCACTTTATGGAAGTTAGTGTTTTCTGTTAACCTGAGCACTGAAATGCTGCTTGGTGCTGGCTTGCAGTCACATTAACCTGAATCAATCACGTCTTGATTTTTCCATAAAAGAAAAACCCTCTGTAAATAACACTCGAGCTATTGGCGCACTGAATACACTAAGCTCAATAGCAGCCCTGCTGAGCTCTGGTTGATGCACAGATATCGTTACCTGTTTCCAATATCCTCGTGCCAACGCAGGGATTTGATGCTTTGACTTGCGTGTATAATTTCTTCAAAAGAGGCAACACTTAATACCAGTACTGTCAAGAGATGCACTAAACCAATGGTAAGAATGATGGAGAGAAAAAAAGTTTCCTAATACAATCCTGGGATGGTGAAACAATAATGCACATTGTGTATGAAGCAGTATGTTCTTTGGTCTGAGTTAAAATCTGTTCAGTTTCAGATGGCAGGTCCGTCTTGAGATAATAGAAAGACTTGTTTTGATGTTTAAAGCATTGCTAATCTCCTAAAGCTTTAGGCTACTCATCCCACTGCATATTTGCAGGCTTGTCAGTTTGAGTGTGGATGCAAGAGGATGGTCCTCTGAGGAAATGAATAATTTTTTTTTTCTGTTTTTCCTTTTTAGCTTTGCAGACACTATTTGAGATTTACTGCAAACATTTGACCACCAGCCTGGTGTATTGACTGCATTTGACAAGCGTAATCCTTTTCTTCTTTCCAGTCACTTCCATTCTGCAATCAATCAGAGCATCAATGCCCTGTAGACTGCTATGAAGTGCAGAGTGTTCGATCATGAGCCAGGCACCTTGTGGACTTTCGCTATAATATAGTGATTGATTCATCTTCAAAGATATCTTAAGTGGTTGGCTGGGCACGGTATATAATGCCTTTTGTTGACTGCAGCCCTTTCTTTTTACCCAGCTTGCAATCCTTTAAAACGGCAACACAAGCACACACATCAAAACTTAACCCAAGACAAATACACGGCATCACTTTTGATGTGATTCATTCCCGCTCACCCCTTGAATTTCTCTTGTGGGACAGAACTTTGATTTGAAAAATGTTAAAGTGTTGAGTAGTGTACAAAAAGAAGATGCTCTTTCAGTCCCTTTGGATCTTTACTATGACTTTCCTGTTTGAAAATTGCAAATTTGAACCTGAATCACAAATAGAAAACGGTTTGGATTAATCTTGCAGTAACCCTGTACTTTAAAGGAAAGTTGCAGCAGACCTATACTTTGACCAAACACACAATAAGGCCAAATAATAGACTTTTAAGTTTCAGTAGAGGCCAGACCAAACCCATAGGTCTGCAACACCTTTATGTCCAGTTAGATGTTTGAGTTAGTGTGTGTTCAGGTTTGATTGACCTATTTGGGCTGTGATACTCTTGATCATCTCTGTGAGCTGAAGTTTAATGCTACAGCCATGTTACCAGAAACCAAAGATCTGCTTGTGAGTGGAGCGAAAAGCGAGGATGGGTCATGTGGTTTCTTGCCAAGTTACAAATCTGCCTTTTTATTATATGAACAGGATCAGCACCTTCAAAATCCTGTCCCAGAGAAAATGAAGATAGCATTTAACTCAGACAATGCACTTGTTCTCTTACCGGCCGACATGTTCATGTTTGTCTGGAAGAGGTGTGTGTATGTGTGTGTTGGGGTGGTGGTGGGGGAACAGAAGGAGATGTGGGTGGGAGCATTGCAGAAGTAAGGAAGTGTAGTAATTACAGCAGAGGCAGTGTCAGTGACCTCTAGATTGCACTATCTTGTCTCCTTTGTGCCTGCCTTTGCAGCCCGCCTCATTGAGTGAAATTGTATCTTTTCACTTTGGCTCTCTTAAAAATGTGCATGGTATTGGGAGCCAGTGAGGCGTGATTTTTTTTTTTTTTTTTAATGCCTTTTCTCCACCTCCCCTGCACCCCTCCCTCCAGCCTCCCCCAGCTGCCCCTCTCCTCCATCCCCACTGTCTTACTGGGAGGTATTTCATGAACAGCTGGGTCCCGGGAGAGGAGAGGTTAGTCAAAGAGGCGCACTGTGTATAATTCAATGATTATCAGGTGTGTGTATGTGTGCGTGTGTTTATATATGTGCGTGTGTGTGGCCCTCCCCCTTCTATTGGCAGGTGTCAGGTGACAAGCAGGCCATGTCAGTGGCTGTCAGCTGGCTTTCTATTGGAGCAGTCACACTGTTCACAACATTACCATAAGCTGATGAGCAAGGCTTGGGCCGTCTCACGCTCTAAGCTGCAGCTCTGATGTCATATAGGAGACCCGGACAATGTCAAAGCTAAATCACCTAAATCTTAACAGCCTTCTTTTGATTTTTTTAAACTCCATTTTGGGTTTTGATTAGTCTAAACCAGCATTTTCTACTGCAGGAAAAGTAAATGATCCTAAGGGGAAGAATTGTTGTTGTATGAAAATCTAAAAGTTTTTTTTTAAATTTGAAAAGCCTGATTATGATGGTTCCAAGCTTAGCAATACTTTTATGTAGAGTATCTTTAGCTGCAGACTCTTATCTGTGACAATATAGTTACAGGAAACTAAAAAGGCTTTTTACCACTATATTATCTGTTTTATTTGTTAGTATTTTTACAGACCACAGTGAGAATTTGGAATGTTAATTTGGTCAGGGGAACTGCACATAACTTATGACTAAGCAACGCTAATCAGATCATTTATCTCTAACAGATAAGTTATTAGAAATTTATTGTTATTGAGATAACTAACATGCATTTCTCACTGTTATGTTATCATATTTTAATACTGATTCTTTTGTGTTTTCAAATGCTTCCGACAATCTCTGTTCCATAATGTAAAGCACCCTGATCTACCCATGTTGTTTTTAGAGGAAATTAATTTTATTTGATCTTATTTAC
>VUQG01003351.1:22084-33286 GCA_015106755.1 Etia nguti
TTTTTTTTGGTTTTCCCTTTCTTTTTTCTTTTTTTTTTTTTTTTTAAAGATTTCCTTTGTTTTGATAGATTTATTTAAATAATTAGCCTAGAATTTCCTAAAAATAATTCTCAAACTTTTTCCTGATTTCTCGTGAATAAATTCTGCTGTGAAAACATGAGCTTAAAAAGGAGTCAGAGTGTGAAAGAATCAGTATTCAAGCAGTTTTTCAATGTAGATCCAAAACTTGACATTTGATTTTCTATGTTTTTATCTACAGTGTGAGAAAGCTTGTCCATGCTCACTCACTTGGTTATGAAACCGCTATTGTAGATGAGGCTGGCTGAAAGTGGTGTATTCACAGAGCTACAGGAGCATGCAGCACAGACTCTTCCTGTCCCATCAATGACCAGCATACTGCTCTCAATCCATTTCTTTATGTAGTATTATTATGAGGTTTACTTGCATTTTTTCCCTCTAATCCAATTATTCTGAATGACTATAATGTGATTCAGACATTGTTTATTATTCAATTACAGGACATATCGCTCTCTCAAACATGCAACGCTTGCTTGTAAAGTCCCTCTTTATAGCTAAGAAGTTTCTGCATTCTTTGGAGCTCATCGTGATGGGGAATTGAATTAACATGACAGAAGGAGTAGATCCTTATGAGACTTAAATTCTAACGACAAGTCTGTTAAAATTCATTTTCCACTCTGATTAGATTTAGTGTGATCATCACGACTTCACAGATATGTCCGTTCTTCATTCATATTTGAGGGAAGAAAAACATAAATCTCCCAAATTGGTTCCAGTCTCTTCTTGTTAAAATGATGGAGATTTATAGCTCGACTGTAGCACAAGGTCTCGGCCGTTTGCCTCTCCTTGCCAACATCAGCTTCATAAATACACCAACAAAAATGTCTTGAATGGTCACAGCAATTGCCCCAGATTAAATTAAATGTACATCTTTCTCCTGTTAGATTTGTATGCCCAATTAGTTAGAAAAACTAAGATTCTACTAGATACTGCTGGTGGTTTTATGGCACAGTAGTGCACAGACTACATGTCTGCATAGTGCTTTAGAATGAGATACATAATGACTTCCAGTAGGTGCTGGTCTCCCATTTTATATATTACTACTTTAAGTAGCTGTGATAGATTTTAGGGTTGGAACTGGAGAGTGTTCGCATTTAAGGTATTCAAAAATGAGCATCCTTTCCTGATGAGAAACTGTAGTACAGTAAATAAAGTGTATTTCTGAAAATCGGTATGCACATGTGGCTTACAGTCTGTGAAGTGTGCACAGCACAGTGAGCTGTAAGATCCCTTTAACAGTATGATGAAGTGAAGGAGGGGACCAGGAACAGACTGGTTGGCTGACTCTCCTGTCTCTCTGGCCAAGTGCATTTTAACACCTGGAGTCCTGGCAAGATCCTCTCCAAGCACCACACTAGGAGTTATTAAGAGCCCCCAAAAAAGGTGATTCAACTGATGTGGGTGGGGGGTATTGAGTGTCAACCAAACAAAACAAAAAAAAATCCCATTCAAAAGGTGGTGTAACATTACACTCCTGCTAATCTCTATCAGCCTAATTTAATGGTTTGTGATATTTGATTTCATTTTTTACTTCAGCAAAGAGAGGAGGTACTATATGTATGGTGAACATATGGCACATATTAGATTACTCATATATTGTTTTGTTTCTGCAGTATCCTCTTTCTCATCCACTGGCTTCATGCAGCATATGTTCTCTGCCATGACTCATATCACAGAAGCTATTGAAGTTTATCTGGTATCTGATACCAGCAGTATGTTATATGTTCATAAAGGGCTGCTAAGCTCCAGGTAACTTTTTTTTTATTCCCTTCAAATAATTAACTGTAAACTTGTTGCAAACATGACTGCAAATGCATTTACCTGTTGTGAACACCTATTTTGTTTGAGCAACACTAGCCTCCAATTATTCGGGGTATTAATCATGCGAAATGGCAAATTGCGTCAATTTTTTAAGAACAAATGCTGCATTTTATTCTGCATATATTTAGACATATTTTTATGTTCAAACTGAATACTTGAACCACGTGAAGTTATCAATTTGTTCTTAAAGATTTTTTTTCTTATTGTTTACATTTTTCAAAACTACCACAGTTTCTGCACGCTTTTTAAATTAGCCCTAATTTTAAGGCACATCTAAGGCAGATAGTCCTTCTGCAGGTATTTGCACACACGGTGATTTTTGCACACAACACAGGAGCAAATTTAAATATTTTGATAAATGATCACAGATAAATTCTTTTAAATACATTTTTGCAAATAATAAATATAAAAATAAAAAAATAATAACGTTGCTGAGATCAAGCGTATTTTCTTTCTGCTTGTACGGTGTGTCCTTCTAAATGAGTCATCAATTGTCTCCTGTCTCTGTCATCATCTAAATTGTATTATAAAGTCAAAATGCAGCACAATACATCTTCAGCGCAGCTATTGTGGCAAGTAATTGAACATATCAGTTCACAGAAGCTAATAAGAGCTAGCTTTGTAATGTAGGAATTGTACATTGACAAACGGATTGCATTTACTTCTTTCTGCTCTGCTTATTATCAGTAAGTTGTAATATAAATATGCAAATCTGCTGCTTGAACTTTACAATCCTCAGTTGAGGCTATTCATCTCCTTTAAAGTGTTCATTTACATGTGGAGAGCCCCCATGCATCAAGCCGTGTCATTTTGAAAGCAAATATTAATCAATTTTGCATTGTGGATTGCCCCGGAGCGGCGTGTAATACATGCAGTGTCTCAGCTGGGATGGATGCACGCAAACGGTTCCCCATTCAAACTTCTGATAACTGTGAAGAGGCTGCACCATTAAGTGCTATCACTAAGCTTTATCATATGAGGTGCACACATGCTCCACCATTCCCAACTCTGGACCTTTTTTAAAATAGCTTTGTTTACAGATAAAACGGCCTTGAATATAATGCTAATTTCCTTTATTCCACCTAGATACACCCAACCGCAGCTACTGTATTTGGGTTGTATTTCTTTGACAGACGTTTCTGAGCTAACAGAGAAATTTCCTTGCTTGTTTTGGACATGCGAGACAAAATACCACCTTGGTACAAAGGTGTAGATATAAGTTGTCTAATGGATAATTATTTTTTTAAAAATTTAAAGCCAGATGGGTTGTTGTTTTGTTGGCTTATTGGTGATGGCACATGTGTTAACTGACACTGAATCTTCCATATTGTTCAGCTGATAATACCTAGTGAGCCACCTACGATAATCTTTCAGGCTGAAGTTTGTCATGCAAATGGCTCTGTTTCAGCTGACGCAGTCTATTAATGTTGATACCCTTCAGAACTTGTTAAGTTCATTCCACTGTTCAGCAGTATGACTATTCAGTTTCACAGGAAGCTACAGCAGTTTCACTTTAGTGTAATGTATTGGAATAATACTGTGATTTCCTGTACTCAGACTCATGGCCCATGTAATTTGGTTGTCGGCATCATAATGTTGTACTAATGAGCTCTCAGTGTTGTGTCATGTTTTCATACGGCACTCCTTATACTGTCTGCTGGTGATGGTGAGAGTCTTTGGCATGTCAAAGAGCTTTATAAGCCATGATGGATTCATGTCATGTTTATCCATCTGCTCACACGCCCAGAGCTCCTCTCTTCATGGCTGCCTTAGCAGGAAAATATGAGTCTGTTTCGGGTCTTTCTGTTGTCTAAAAACTTGTAAAATGTGGTTATATTCATTTAGTCATGTTTTCCAGACAAATTATTTCAAATGTTTTTGGTGATCTTTTTTTTCTCTAGCAACAACATGAGAATGTGGTCTTGAGTGAAATGTATCAGCTATGGTATATGGCATATATGTGAAAATCATCACAGTTGCATGGCACCTTTGACCAGTGCAGTACAGTCAGATTTTCTAGTTTATGCTCTAGCTTTGTTGAGGAGCTTTGTTCTAGCATCACTGTCATCATACTGAGTAATACCACGTTTGGCAAGGCCGCTGGCATTTTGCAGGCCGTGTAACCAACCTTACCAGGCAATCTGACAGGCTGCAACAACAGTCCTGATAAAGCCAAGCTAGCAACTAAGTAAAAACTCAGCATACAGCAAATACAGCAGCCTGCCCCCATTTCCCTAAGGGCTCGCTCCTACTCAATAGCGTCAGACACGGCAGACAAACGATGATAAAGTGATCCTCTCATGACTTTGACAGGCCCGACAGACAGCGGCAGGTTTGGCTCACGCAATAATGCCAGTCAGCCAGACTCAAAGAAGAGCAATGAGACACGCGTTTCATCTGCAACTGAGCAGTCAAAGCGAACACCTACCCTCACAGCCAGGTCCCTAATTATTGCAAATCACTTACTACTAAATAAAGAATATTGCTGCTGTCAGAACAGTCTCACAGTCTTTAATTTAGTTTTTAGAGTTTCTAGATGAAAAAAATTCTGTCTAGTGGTTTCGTCAGGAGCAGAAGGGTTATTTTTAATACAGTATACAAACATATTGGTTTATTGATTTTATTCACACTATATCTTGGAAAAATATATTAATGTTATGAGAATGAATGTGTTTATTGGGCCAAGTTTGAATTGCATAAACACAAAGCATGGTAAATTGTTTTAGTTTCCTATTGCTCTGAAACTATTCCTCTATGCAGTGACCTGTAATGACAGAAACAATGCAAGTAAAAACAAAAACATTGTTTTTTGGTGTCATTTCCTCAGAATCCGAGAAAGTTTTCTGGTTTCTAAATCTAAATTTGTGGTCATAAGTGCGTGGTTATAAGCACAAGTCTCGAACCTGACAACGGTGGTTTAACTGGCTACAATAGAAGACCCCCAAAATTGCACAGCAATGTCTTTGAACCTACCCACCATAATTCTGAAATAGCGAAAATGCATCTCAAACATCTGTATCTGTAGCATGAACTTGTACCCCTCCACTGATCAGAATACTCGATTACACAACTCCCAGACTAGGTGCACAAGGGCACCTATGAGCCATATCTATGGTACCAATGACAGCAGTACAATGGCTTGATAACATTAAAGCGCGTCTAAACGTGAAATACAAGTAAATGAATGAACAGTATTTTTTACTCTTTACATATACGAGTTCAGTCGATGCCTTGCTTGGTCTTCCAGGTAATTTAAAGCACCCGGAAGGACCATAATTGCTTTAAAGAAGCAACAAGGCCACAAGGAGAATGGCTGAGCCAAAGGTCAAGCATGTAATATCAAGGAGATAGCACAACTGTCTCCCCTGCACAATAGCTTCCAGGAACAGACAGCCTGTAGCCATTTCAGCATACGACATTCATTTCTCTGTTAATTATAGTCATATTGCTGTATTGAAGTCCAGTGTTCCTTAACATATTCTTTGTTTTGAGTCCTTTTTGTCTCAGGTAATGGAATGTCAGCTCAGTGTGATTCCCGTGTGCTGCAGAGTGTTGATCAAAGTGACCTCTGCACCCCTCTGCTCCTGCAAATCAATACACGCAGTCAACAGGAGCTGACAGAAGCAGGCGCAACATATAATAAATGACAATTCACCAACACAATGGCAAGAGCATATCTGACAACTGCTGCTCATGGCAGTCATTTTCATGTGATGCCAAGCTGTTATGTTCAAAGTGGGATTCATTTGCCAGGACTGTCTCACACAGATGCTGATATTACAAGGCTGACTTGTAAGCACCTCATCCCCCAGTCATATGTTCCCGCTGAAGCTGTCCCAGCCAAGTGCTGACAGAGGCAGCGGTATTACAGTTGTATCTTTTTATTGTTGTTGTCTTTCAAAGGGAGCTTATATTGAAAGCAATTTTCCTCTTAAGGGAGCAAATTGTTCACAGAAAATTGTAACTGCCATTGCTTGGAGATGATTGGCTGCATCTTTTGGTGTTGGCAGCCAAGAATGGAAGGATTTCATATGAGGGAGTGGAGAGGAAGAAAAAAAAAAAAAAGGACTAGCGCATATTAAAAGATGTGTTGTGAAAAATGAGTGTGAATTTTCACACACTCCGGATGATGAAAAAGGCTGCTGTTTTTTTGTCAGGTGGAGGGGAAACAGAAATCTGTGTGTATTTTGTTCTTGTGCAAAGAGGTAGAGGCAATGTGTTGTGGCGATGGGAGGTGCAGTTATCATAAACTACTCTGTGAACCTATCAGAAAAACTGTCCATTTCCCTTAATGCTTTGTAGCTTTGTAGGGATCAAGAGGATTTGTTTTTGCTGACAGTTTTCCCAACACCTGAAACAGAAGGAAAGGGACTTCTGGGTTGTGTTGTGGCCTAGGAAGCTAAAACTTATGTCAAATGGCTGCGACTTAAAGAGTCTAAAACAATGAGAGGGACCGGCAAAGCTCCCTGTTCCCAAACGACATCTTTGTAAACTGCACATATTTTTAAATTGTGACTGGCTTATAAACATACAGAGCATATGGTTTAGCTACCATTTTTTTCATAAGCACATAAGAAATTCATGAATATTTTGACAGTTCTGCATGCATTGATCTTAAAGTCTTGCACACTGCTTTTAGGAAATGCTCACATTTTAAAGCTTAGCTTTTAATCAATGCAAATTTGGCAAACCACAAATATTTTTTGGCAACGAGTACAAAATAGTAAAACACAAATACGGTTAAAAACAATGGCAGGCTATGTCATTTCAGGGAAAATATCTCACATGCATTCAGTGGAATAAACCACAAGATAAACACTGCTACCAAAATGTGAGTACATCTGAATCATGGAGGAAGCTGATCTGTATTGCATTTAAAGCCCATCCAGATCCAATCGTTCAGTAGAACTGTTTGGAAATTAGAATCAGACTAACGGTACAAAGTGGTGTTACAAAAGCCACTAGGACAGGTTTAGCTGGTTATCAGCGCCAACTTCTGTAGACCAACATATAGATTTCAAAATTCTTTTTCATTCTGATGACAACTTTCAAAATTTTGAATATTTTGAACTACCAATATTACAAATTGCACCTTTAATACTTCTCTACACACCTGTGTACAGGACTTAACTCACAGTGCCAGCTCTCCTGCAGACTTGCTGCCCTTAACTTTTGCACCTTCTATGCCAAGGGGATTGATTGGGGGAACAAAGCCAGGCAGTAAATTCAGTGCTAGAATGAGAGACTTCTCTTTAGTGTATGGTTAAATTACATTTACTTTTATTGCGTGCTAATTCATTTATTTATTTATTTTTGTACTTTGTCTATAATATTCAATAATGTATAGTTCTTTTGATTTCTACCATAGTAATAAAAATATATGAGCTTCATATAGCTATGCAGCTAGATACCAAGCATGAATTCTAAAACAGTTTTACTTTCAGTTAGTGCCAGTGGTGATGACCATCAAATGAATGCTTCAGCTGTTGCTTGTTGTATGCTGTTAAAAATGCGAAGGGATCACATAGCTGTCCTCGAGTTTTCATTTAACTGTGAAAACACAGAAAGGCCTTAACAATGGTGTGGTTTTCAGCCTCCCTAAGACAAGATGTGAAGTACAGATCAAATATGCATGTCAAACGGTTTAAAAAGAAAGCAAATGCCATTCTGTTTCCTTTCTGTTTTCAGTATGCGTTGCAACAATGATGAACCACTGCATCTGGCCGAAACTATTGGTTAACCATGTAACCAGCGCATTCTCACCTAAAAACTGATGAGACCATGAACAATGTTTAAACCACGGTAACAGGTGCATGAAGATATTCCAAGATAGACAAGAAAACAAAAATTCTTAGCAGTCGTAAGAACATCATTCAGCCGAACTGAACGTTGAGCTTCTGTATGCCTGTATGTCTTCTGAAATTCTCAGACTATAATTTACGATCCATCTATTCTTAGACTATTCCATTCAAGTTTGAAGGAGGGCTGGAGCCTATCTTAGCTGTCATGGGGGGGGAGTACACTCTGGACAAGTCACCAGTCTGTCACAGGACTATTACAGAGAGACAGATTTCATGCTCATATTCACACCTTGTGTCAATTTAGAATCATTGATTAACCTAACATACAAGTCTCTGGCAGGAAGCCAGAGTACAGAGAGAGACGCCATGCAGGTGCAGGAAAGAACATACAAGCTCTACACAGAGAAGCCTCAGCTGGCCTCTGGATTCAAACCTAGGACCTTTTTGCTGTGAGGCGACAAGTTAAGAGTTCATTTGCAATAAAAAAAAATGGGACTTCCTTTAAAGCCATACTTCAATCTATTGCTGTCTGTCTATTCTCCAGTAAACTGCCCCTCTACATACCACATCCTCTCTCCTCCACCATCACCAACAGGTCGTTCCAGCTGGTGCTAATTACACACATACTGATATTCCTCTAACTATGGCCATAATGAATTATGAAAGTGACAGACCCAGACCAAACTCACTCTGCAAACATCATGCCACACCTTCCACTAAACCTGTTTGTTGTGGGCGAGCTTGCCTCATCCATTAGTTGTTATTGTTTTTTCTAAACATGACATTGATTCAATTTACCACCAATCAATTTCAAATTGTTCTGACATTTCAGATATGACCTTAAAGCCAGGCAGTCCAAGAACTATGATTAGGATTAAACTTTTGTTAATGAGGTGATTTCTCTTCACACGGAGCCGTGTGACACGATAGAACAGGAATGGTCAGTAAAAATTAGATCAATTATTGTGAACGAAACCGCTTTAACTTGATTACCTTTGCACTCGCTAATTTGTGTAATTAATAACCTCCCCTCAGCTGCAGAGAGCAGTTTATTAATAACAATCTATATCTGTGCTCCTTAATGAAATGGCAGGGGCCAGGCCATCCGTTCTGCAGGTAATGTCATAATCAATGGTGCCCAACACACATGTTAATTACCGTAGTTATTAATTGTTACAGTTGGACTTGAATGCTACATGCTGTCAGCCCCTTTGTCCTGCTATGTATAGCAATCAGTGGATTGAAAATGGCAAATCTAATTAGCCATTCAGCAAGCAGGCTGGGAATCCAAATGAGACGGTATCAGCCCTGACAGCTGGCAGCCGAGGCGCCGTTCACACTGGGCCCTGAACAAAACCAGCATTATCCACTGCCCCGGGAACAACAGGAAAAGGCATGTATCGCAAACTAATAAATACATTCACAGCAGCAGCCTGCCATATCACACAATGGTCTAATGAAATGCTTGCTTGATGCCTTTGTTTGGGTACAAGGAGTGTTTATGCGTTTATCTGTACAGAGTGCACCTCGTCCATCCTGCAGGCACCAGAGAGTCATTTTTAAGGAGGAGAGAGATACTGTACAAACTTCTGGAAACCATTTTATGTAACTGATAATAAAAAAAAAAAAATTGGATTAAACCGATGATTCAAAATCATTTATAAAGATGAAAAGAGCAAAAAATAAAGTTGTTTTTTTTCTCAATATGAATTGCATTGCTGTGTATTTATACAATAAATGATCAGCATTTATATAATTAAGATGATATTACAATACACTAATATAATCCACGTCTAATCCATGAAGCTGCTCCATTCATAGTGAGGTTTTGTATCTTTCATAAACCCTGTCAAGAGCTCGTAAAGTGAGCTCAAAAGTAGTTTCTGCACAGACAGTAATGTCTCTGGATGGTCTCCAGCCCCTTTGCAACGGACGGACGGATGGATGGATCTTCACATTATCATTTGTCTCTTTAAATAAATTTGCCTAATTGTTGCTATGGTTGTGAAAGGAAAGGGTTAATGAGAGTACAAAAGGAAGCAGGACATGGTTTACTTGACATAAAAAAAAACCTTAATATTCACGTTTTTACACAAAGTGGATGACAATGAAGCAGTATGCCTTGTGTGTGTCTGGCGTCAGTCTCCATATGCACTACCCTTATATAATTAAGGGGTAATTCATATGAAATCATGGCCAGTAACTAAATGCTATCACGTGGGTCAAGGTTAACACTAAGAACAGCAAACAGTAGGCAGAGCTGATAGCAAAAAGGTCACAGGTTTCAATTTCCACAATGTGCAACCTGCAGAGACGATGGGGAAAGAGCATGTGCGCGTGTGCTCTCTGAAAACTGTGCATCTTCAACTTTGCATGAGTCGACCAAAAACAGTGTTTTCAGCAAGTTTGTCTTTTTTATTGATAAGGATATTACAAAAATGTGAACATTAAGGATTGTTTGTTTTCTCCCAAAAAGAAAGGTTACTGCAAAATGCTCCACTGCCATCACCAGGTGTTATGAACTGTGACTGTTGTCCAATACTTTGTGTCTCATTTTTTCATACTGGCACTTGACATGTTGTCATGTATTATATTATATTAGCATTAAAAGTAAATCTACTAGTGAAATGAATTCTTTTCACTGTTTTGCAAGCAGGCATACACATATAGTGTGTAAACATTCATTGTTTGCACATACACACACACACATATCCATATTTAAAGCAGGCAGCAGCTTGTGTCTCCATCCAGAGAGCACCTGTAAATAATGCAGTGTTAAAGGTGGCAGCCAGGAGCGAGGGTGAACAGGTGGAGGGATCCCCACCCCCACAACCTCCACCTACACACCCTTCTATGCACCAACTCCACCACAACACAAAGCCATGCCAAGTCTCACTCTCAGCTTCACCAGCCGTATTCTTAACACCACACGTGCTTCGCTCCAGTGTGGCGGGCCCAGGGGGGCCGCCGGCCTTTCCACTTGCCATACTCAAAGCAGTGATGGGCAATAAAAACACTTCACACCTTAAGTGAAAGATACGACTTTAAATATTTTACACACATTCTGCATATGCAATTTATCCACACCTGGTTCTTAGGACCAACAACATCTGGTAGCTGTTGCTTTAGAGGCAATTAATTCTTCATCCAAGCGACCAGGTCCTTTCTGAAAATGAGAGAGAACAACTTACGTGTTACTTAGATGAGAATAAATGTTAAGATTACAATACAGAACACAACAGCAGTTTAGAAGAAGCAATGATAAACGTTTTACTGGAAAGACATCAAAAGGTGAAATGGAGTATTTGGCTATAACTGTAGTTTTATCTTTTTAAAAAAGACAACTATCGTATCTAATGTGCTGTATGTAAGAATGCCGTTGCTGATTCAAAAAGTGATTAATGAAAATGTTAATTCCACATTTCTTTAAAACACAAGTGGTATTTTAAAGAAATGGTGGTATTTAAAAAAAAAAAAAAAAAAAAAATGTTGTGTGGGGGAA